>JAVQJD010073361.1:0-25854 GCA_036023655.1 Nannoperca australis | reverse complement strand
GAGTAATTTCATGGCTAAGCAGGCCAGATAATCAGCAGTTATATTTCACAGCAAAAGGAATGCAGACGCAGACACTGCTCAGGGTAGGTGGGCTAAAAGTGTGCAATCATTCATATTTGGCGCAATTTGTTTCTGGTGTGTTTATGTTTCTTTCCCTGCCTGTTGTCCACTGCTCTTTCCCTCCATTTTAACTTAATTTGATTTGAATTGTTCGATTCTGTTATTTTCTCAATAGTAATGGTAGATTCATACATGCTGCAAAACAGACAAAAAGCAAACAAACAAAACCTATTTCACCTTTATTTGTGAGTAAAACAGAGGTTAAATAATGGAAGCTGTGCAGGTGCAGCTGTAATATATGTTGTCCTGTTCCTTTGTTTGATTACTGAAAAAATTTCTATTAATTTGTTTGATTACTGAAAAAATGTCTACGGCGACTATTAATATATTTTTATATAACAGTAGAAATGTTTCAGATAGTAAATGTAATGTTAGCATTAGATATTCTGGGGTTGAGCTCCGGCTAATGACAGTTGGGAGCTTATGTGCCAGTGCTGCGAGCCAGATAGTCACAGCCCAATTTAACCCTGAATGTAAGGTGATTGCATTATGATGTAAAAGGGAAATGTGAATGAAGCATTTAAGGCTTTGTGTTTATGTGTTAATGTTTCGTTGTTGTGGGTTCTTTTTTATGTGCTTTAAATTCTCATTCTGTATCTGTTCTGTCTGTGCCACAGGTGTGTTTGCGTTTGGTCTGTTTGCCACAGACATCTTCGTCAACGCGGGCCAGGTGGTGACAGGAGGTCTCTCGCCCTACTTTCTGTCTGTCTGCAAGCCCAACTACACCGGCACCGAGTGTCGTTTTAATCACCAGTTTATCATCCACGGCAACATCTGCACCGGGAACCCCATTGTTGTGGAGAATGCACGCCGGTCGTTTCCATCCAAGGACGCTTCGCTGAGCATCTACTCTGCTGTTTACCTGACGGTGGGATAAATGCACATGACTACTAGGCACCGTAATGAGGTTTAATGTCGGCATTTTACAGACAGACAGGTTTAAACAACCGTAAAAACGTCACATAAAATTTTGCTTTTACACATTGTTAACACAGATGTAGTTTGATTACTGTTTGGCTTAATTTGTACCATGTGGCGTGGCGTCACCTGATCTGTTTCTCTAGAGAAATGAAAATGTTTTCCCTTTAAACACTTTATTTGTTTCCCTTTAAGACTTTAGAACAACTCAAATGTTTTTTTACATTTGCTTGTGTGCTGCTTTGACACATACAGTACATGAACAATACATCTCATAACAGGGAGTAAGCTTATGCATTGGCATGTTGGCCCCATAATGACCATGTAATGTAGTAGTGTTCGTTTTTGTTAAAGTCAAGATATCACGTGTGAAGCAGTGGCGGGCCGTGCATTTCACACCTAGGCCTTCAGTGATGTCCTACTTAGTCCGACTTCAATAAATACCTCTTATAATACCATTATTTATGACACCACGTGACCACGGCTGGAGAAATAGTATACAGAAACACACTTACGCACTACTGGGCATTGCATCACCTCAACTGTGTACAAAACTGGCTATTTTTCAGCGCATTTAAAAATCAATAAACTTGCATCAGCCATTAAAACATATCTCTACGTGGTACTGTCAAAATTAAAAAATAAAAGAGTATTTAAAATTATCTGTTGAAAAATTTTTTATAAATTCACACAGAATACAGGCAAGCTTTATCAAGACTATACACTAAAATGTAAAATCGCAGTTTAATCAGAAAGACACCAACAAGACAAGCCACATCTTGGCGACAGCCAGCGGCACAATGAAATGTGAGTACAGCCTCACAGCTGTGCCAGTGTATGATTGGACCAATCACAGGACGCGTACAACGTTCAACGTGAGGCCTTCTAGAAGGCCTACTGACAACAACTCGTGATCTGATTGGCTATCGCAACTGTCTATCAACTGTATGTACCCGTTAACTTACATTGCACAGACGCCAGCACTGCTGATTCTGAAGGCCTCAGGCAGATTTCATACAGCCTGGCAACACAAGCTAGCTGAATTTTGAATGGATAAAAACTCTAACCTAAAAACAACACGAACATGGAGAATATGAAGAGTATTTTAATATATTTAGGGAAAGTAAATTCAAAATTAAATTAACTTTTATCAAATTATGATCATGATTTATGTCAGGCCAGCAGAGAAGGCCTTGCTGGCCCTGACGGCCCACCACTGAGCCCCAAAGACCCAAAGTGCTTTGCGTAAGAAGAGGAACTAGGACAAATACACAAGCACAAATAATTAGAAAGGACAAAGATAATAACTATGACATAGTTGACATAGGAAAAAGCAAAACACATTTACATGTCTATTATAACCGAGGTTTAAATACTGTGCACATGACTTTGGCTTTGTTCCTGGAAAAGATTATTACTCAGGATATAAACACTGTTCAGTGAATGAATGTAATATGTGGATTAAAGTCGAAGGAGTTTAGTTAGCTATCACTGAACTTCTCTCCTGAAATAGCCCAGACTGTGGTAAATGTTGTTAGCATGGCCGCTGACTGTTAACACAACTTTTCTATTTCTCTTCTCGTCCTGTCTCTGGATCAGTTCTGGTTTTCTATTTCCCACATTGCTTTGATCCCTGATCGTCACTGATCTGGAGCTCCTGTGCGCGGAGGCTTTGCTCAGCATTGCTAATTAATTTCTCCAAGTAGGATTTTACTGATATGTAAATCAATATTATCATTTATTACTTCATCTTGCACCTGTATAGTGACAGAACTTATTGCTCGCAGTTATCATATTTAAATCAGTGATAACAGTTGGTTGGGTTTGTTTGTTTATAGAAAAATAATAATTTCTATAAAAACTGATTTGGCATAATTGGATAAATCTTAGTTTACTATGTGATTACTAATTACATGACTTAATATCATAACATAGGTTATAGGTAATGGAATGTTGATATATTTGGATTATACTTGACCATTTGAGTACAAATGTTGTAACATTCTTCGATTATTTACCCAGAATATCATTACAATATCATCAATATCAAAGTCATTTCAGGGGGAAAAGACTCAAGCAGTGCTAAAAAATCAAACTGGTGAAAACGTTTCAGGTTTAGAAGCTTTTTAAGGCAAAGTGACTCTAACCTGATGCATAATTCTGTCAGATTTGATTTAATTTGGCATTCTGCTTGTGTAGTAGCATTACTGAATCTGCATGTATGTGTGTTACATGTGTGTGTGCTGTGGGTCTGTTTATGTGAAGTAAAGAGTGAGCTAAAGTCTATAATAGGTTTAACAGTAACCATGTCAAAGCATCTACATCAGCTCACAACAGGAGTTACCATATGGTGTGTGTGTGTGTGTGTGTGTGTGTGTGTGTGTGTGGGTGGCTGCAGGGATAGTGATGGTGATTGAAGCAGGCTGTACTGTCCCAGTGCCCTTTGACTTACTGCCTCTCAGATGACGCTCGTATTGGTCACTTGCCTTGATTTCAGCAGTAGTGTAAAAGACAGTCAAAGTGTATCTCATCACAACAGAAAAAACAACTGCTCTGATTTGTTTGCGTTTTTGGCCAACAAGTGACTTTGTGGAATATTTGAAGAGAGGATTGTCCTCTATATCACTTCTTTGTATCTTATCCTTAAATGATATACATGGTAACAGTTTACTGTATTGCATTTTGTTAAGTGATTGTTGGCGACTAGTGTGGGCAGCTGTGGCGCAGGAGGTAGGGCAGGTTGTCCATCAATTGTAGGGTTGGTGGTTGCCTAAATGTAATGTAATGTAGTGTGATCCTAAAGCTGAGAGTGTGAACGTGTAGTAGCTCTTAAGCTTTACTTAAATTATGCATCTAACCATGCCAAGCTATTTTAATAAATTGATGAAACAAGAAATGTATTATTGACACTAGAACCAAGACAGTATTTTGCCAGTACACTCTGACCAGTGCAGTTATTATTATTAAAAAAGAACTCACAGAACAGAAGCTTTACATCCCGCACTGTAAAGCTGCTCATTTGATTTCAGTTTTGCACTGACTGGTCTCTAGTACAGTGACAGATCTACATATTGTTGAGTCAGCTTACTTAAATATTTGTTCCATCAACATGACAGAGATTTGGTTAACTGCTACCACAGCTTTCATGCCAAATGAAAATGACGTAAATGGGCTTGATATGTCAGTCACTACTGATTAGTTAGAGCAAAATAACAACCGCCACAAAATATTGGCTAACATGAACACAATGTCAGACGTAACAACTAACTGAAAATTAAATGGCAGTCTGATTATCAGGCTAGATGATATCAAATAATATTTAATTAAACAGCTGTCTTTATCAAAAGATTGAAAAGAGCTGTGAAACTGAACACTGGTTAGCAGAAGGGAGGGAGTTTTCATTCTCACTTCACCACTGAAGGGAAATGTTGTCATGTGGAGAAACTGATGATTGAAATAGTGTCTGTTTCAGCTCAGTATTGGCAGTGAGAGCGTTACAGGCCAGAGACAGAGCAGCTTCTAATTGGCTGGCTCAGTCTCCTCATCCCATCCCCACACACTCTCTCTCTCTCTCTCTGTCTCTCTCTCTCCCTCGACTGATGGTGTGTTTCCTCCAATCCCTGTAGGGCCATGTGAGGCGAGGAACCAATAGCATGTCGGGGAGGGCCGAGCTGGGTGCTGTTGGCCAGCTTCAGGCAGAGATGCTGCATTTGGAACTCATCGACGGTGCTGATGGTTACCGTGGCGACAAAGAGTCCTTGAAGGCGTCCGCCATCGCACCCCCAACAATCACCAAGGACCCTGCAGCACCTGTTACTATGGATACTTACCGACCCAAGAGACCCACGACCCTTAACCTCTTTCCGATTGTACCGCGCACACAGGTAGAACATTAATTAACACACACACGCGCACACACGCAGCTTGTTGTAAATTACTGAATATTGATCAGATTGATCATCAAGGAGGAGTGGAGTTTCAGTGAAGATTTTTTTTTCTGTCTGTCTGTGTCTGGGTTCCTACTAACATGCAAATAAGATATTTAAAAATGGAAATATGAAAGGACAACCTGTGTCACATCATTGGATTCACGACAATTGGTTCCTTGACAGGATGTGTTTACTGCCCTGAACAATAGCCTCAATTGTCCAGACACAGAGAGATTTTTTTCCTTGGTGCCCATCTCTGTTTGTGTTTGAATGCTGCTAGAGCTTGTGACTGTGTGTGTTCTTGTACTTAAGTGTCTGTGAGGACCAGTTTCAGCTTTAAACCTCACAAGGGAAGACATTTTGTCTTGAAACGCCTGTTACTTTTGGGCTTACAGTTAGAATTAGGTTGAGGTTTAGGTTTAGTGGCTACCGAATGTACTGTATCAATAAGGGTCCTTAGAAGCATAGGCATACAAACATGACAATGTGTGGGTTTGGGTGAGGCTGTTTGTGTGTGTGTGTGTGTGTGTGTGTGTGTGTATGTGACATTGTAGGTATGCGCAAGTGTTGATCTTATGTGTGTCTGTCTATCTCGTGTTCATACAGCAGAGCTCTGGTCCATGTTTTCCTTCACAAAATGGACACGCTACTGCTGTGTTTGTGCGTGTGTATTACATGCAGACTGCTACAAGTTCCAACAAGTTCTCCAAATTAAATAACAAAATACATCGTTTGTAACTGCAGGACATTAATTTGTCTGCCTTCCAAAGACTTCAAATCACTGTTAGGAAGTAACTTAGTTTCGTGTTGTGACATCGCTATGGTTACGGTTTGGTTAGGTTTAAGGAAAGACTGTAGTTTGGGTTAAAATATTTTGTTAAGGTTAGGGGAGCTTTGTTGTCATAGTTACAATAAAAATAAGCATGTGGTTAGGGGTAGTAAACAGGAAACAAATAACCCCCCCATGTTAAAGTCAAATTTTTTGTTGATCCATCCATCGACCCCAACCTCCTCCCTACATGAACTTTGTTGTCCTCGTACGGCACATGATTTCCTCCTTTGCACTTGTTATAGTTTCACCGGGCACTAGAGGGCTTTGTCACTTGAAGGTAAATGGTTCGTATTGGGGCACTTCCCGAAACATAATTTCTTGTAGTGGTTGACAAAGACAAATTTTTGTCCAATACTGAGCCTATGTAGCTGTCACATGAGTAAAACAAAACTCATGAACTATTACTATTGTTGCGCAATGTTCATGGACGGCAAAAAAGATATACATACTCTGAGACAACTCATTCCTACTAGTTCATATAAAAAGAATAGTACAGGGAATGATACATTTATGACTGACACATCAATAATTTCAGAGTCTTTAACTGCTAGATGTTCCACTTTCAGTGCCAATTACAATTGGTGCTGGGGAGGTGGTATATAGTGGGTTTATCAGAACTTCTAATTTCAAAACTTCAAAACAGCTGCCTGTTGCATCTGGAAATGATACTGAGGAGAGCAGAGTAAACCATACAGTAAACTAAAATTCTCTGTGGACCTGCGAGTTGGTGATAATTCTCCAACCGTCACTGTAATTTTCGGTATATGTATTATAAATCTGATACTTATTTGTGTACTTCGATTTTCACAAAATGTACGCACGTTCCATAGAAATGTATATGTTGGTGAGTTTGCCTGTGTCTCCAACATACACACACTCCCCCACAGTGCAGGCTGTCAACATAATCAACCAAGCATCACTATATTTGTCTGCTTTGTTCTTTGCCCAGTTTCCAGGAGGTGGAAACAAGCCTACTGTCCTTGCTACTGTGCTATTGTTTGTGTGTGTGTGTGTTTGTGTGTGTGTGTGTGTGTGTGTGAGAGAGCTGTCAGAACTGGAAAGGATAAAGGAATTAATTGCACTGAAATGTTTTTATTCTTGGGAAGTCTTCCTGTCTCCTGGGACATTGTTAACTCTCTTCAAACTGCAGCCATAAAAAAAAAACAATAGAAAAAATGATTTAAAATATTGAAATGTTGACTGGGTAAAGGTTTCCTGAAAGCAGCCTTTGCATGAAGATGTGAAGCAACAGACCATGTCTCATTAACATACAGTAACATCCATCAGCAGCACATCTTCAGTCATTTACATTTCTGGACTTTAATGCATCTGGTGTAGCTTGGCCATATTTACAGGTGATGTCTATAATGGACTTATTTGTTTAATGGGAGGATCTAGCTGAATGCTATGTGTTCAACTCTAAATCACTCACAGGCTCATAAACTCAAACTAAACTCAGAAAAGCCTTTCACTCTGTAAATTTGTGAAATGAGAATTGGCACATGTCTTTGTTCTGCTGCAGTACAATGGAATAATGTCCCCACAAATCTTAAATTGATAATATCAGAGAAGATATATAAATTCTCTTTTGAAAAGATCCCAGTAATTTGTGGCCTCTTTTCTATCATGAAAAGGAAATGGAACATGTTAGCCACTCTACTTTTGTATGTATGTGTGTTCATCAGGTAATGGACCACAATGCAAAGTTATATTGTATGGTAATTAAATAAATCGGCTACTTCCTTTAGTTATTCAGCTAGTGGTTTCCTACATTTCCCAGGATGCCTTTTGACACCTCCGGTGGCTGGGGCAGAAAGTGGCTCTGCTGCAGATGATGTACACAAAGCTTAGTACGTTTTTCATGATATTATAAAATAACCAAATTACTCGCCCTCACACAGAGCCAGAAATGCCAGAAAACACATCAAGTGTTTTTCTCCAGCACACCTATAATTGAGACACTACAACAGCTATACTGACAGTGAAAACAGGCTTAGTATGGCGGCACAGACAAAACTCAAATGAGATGAGAGGGATGAGAGCCCTTGATCTCCAGGCAGTTTTTCTCCAAAAGAGTACTGTAAGGAGAGAGAGAGAGAGAGAAAGAGAGAGAGAGAGAGAGAGAGCACTATGTGACTGTTTCCAGGTCAGTGGATCTGAAAAAATGCAAAATATACATTTAGCTCTGCATCGTTTGGCAGCGAGTGACAGTTCTGTGGGTGAACAAAAGCAGCTCTGAACACTGATTAGGGTTAGAGCAGTGAGGCATTTTGAAAAGCAATATTTTTAGATCCAACAATCTGCCTAGTGCCAGTGTTATGTGCCACACTTTTCTGTAGGCAAGACTAAGACTAGTGGGATTTGTACCTAAGATCAGCCTAAATAAAACAAACAAAATAAATACATTAAAACTACAAAATGTACAGTTTAATGAGCTCTTTACAGATATGTGGAAAGTTTTAATTCACAGATTGTCTCCTCTGAAGATAAAATGATTCAACAGACAGAAAAACAGACACCCATCTCAAGAAGGATTCCTCTGACTTAATCCGAGTCAAACTCTAATCTCCCACCTGGCTACAATATGCTCCTTATGTATGTGTGTGTGTGTGTGTGTGTGTGTGTGTGTGTGTGTATGGGTATGTGATTTGGAAAGTGTACCTACATTCTAAAAATATCCAAATACTGCAATACACATGGGTCAAGACAATATTACAAATTTTATATATATAAAATAGATTTAAAGGTGTATTTGTTCTATCAAAGCAGCAGATTAGCTTTTTCTACATTATTTGTAGGACATTTAGCCTTATATTAAGAACAGATAACAGAAATAAGGCAAAGTAGCCTTAATCTGCATTTCATTCACCCACATTTTTCAGTTACTGCAGAAGGAAAATCCAAATTTCTTCAAATGTGGAGCTGATGTGGGACGATCAAGACTATCACAGCTGAGTGTGATAAGATGAGATCAATTTAACAATTAAAGTTTATCACAGGTTTGATCTTATTTTGTTGTTTCAGCCATCATTTCTTGTTGTTGTTCTCACCTGGGAACAGGTTAACATAACAAAAAATAATTCAAATGAGGCAAGAAACATGAGCAGTCACACTATCCGATGAGCGATATCCAAAACCTCTAGTAAATTTGGTGCATGAGGGACACAACTAACTCTTTATATCTTTTAGCTTTTTCTAAAAGTCTTCTGCAAAATGTTTCCTTCAATATTTATTTCAATAAAGAAATATCATTATCTCTTACCGTTTTTATTTATTTGTTATTTTGGTACATGTAGTGTGTGTGTGTGTGTGTGTTTGCGTGTTTGTGTGTGTCTAGTCAGATATTTAGTTGACACCGTCATGTGTTATCAGAGTCACTTCAATGTAGTCATTAATACACACTCGCACTCTATCTGAGTCACTGTCCCGAGCGCTGATCTTTTTATCGCTACGGTATGAAAAACTTAGCTCCTCAAAGCGATGCTGCTGTCTCCCACCTGCTGAATCACCCGTTACCACGGCAACAGCTCCGGCTCTGCCTGGTACACGTAGGTTGGAAGTGAGTCATGCGTGGTGGTGGGTGGACATGATCTTATTTTGGTCGTCTTCGTCATAGGAGTTTCCACTTCTCCTTCTGTCTGTTAAAATCTCCCTCTATCAACTCAACCTCAACACTTAAAATGTGATGTGATGTGATATGTCAAAGTTCCATAAGTCGATAAGGTAAACAGTTATTTACACATCCAGAAGTGCAGCTTTGGGTGATAAAAGCAACCCCTTTCATATTGTCACATTGTTTTCACATTTTCATTCAATACATTATTGGAATTACAATGATTATAGGCACTATAAGTTTTGGTTTTACTGAAACTCATACTGTATTGGCACTAGCATGAATCCTTTGAATTGAAACCCAGCACTTGTCTTATTTGTCTTTCTCTTGCCCTGTGTGTGACTCTTAGGGCATTTTGACAATTTACATGTCAATAGTAACATTCTACTACTAAAAACATGTGAGAGAGAATATTTTGGCAAGTCAGAGCTCTTGAAATTTGTAGTATATATATGTGTATTTTGTGTGAGACAGGTGCGCTGTGGTGTGCTAATAGTTGTTGGTTTTGTCTTCTACAGTACAGTGCCCCATTCAGGCGACATTTTAATTCATACAAGTAACACTATAAATATGATCAAATTTCAATTTGTTTGTTAAGGTATAAGATCAAGGAGTAACTTCCCTCTCTGGTTGAAAGTTTCGAGTCTGTTGCACCTCTGACTGGGTGTGGTCAAAAGTGCGATTGGTTGCACATGTAAGCACACTCATCAGTGATGTTATTGTGTACTGACCACACCCTTTAGTACACTTCTACATCACTGTAGCAAGGTGAGTTGTTAAATCAGTGGTCAGCAAAAACACGTCTTTTGACTGCTCTTTAAAAAACATTATTCAGCGAATCCTCTCCGATTCCCCTCATTAATTATCTTATTCACCTGTTGTATTTTCCCAGAAAACTTTTTTTTTTAATTATCTGTATTTATAAAAACACAACTAGGAGAAATGAAACAGTTCTAAAGCACACTTAAGAATAAAAAATGCTTGCATTGCTGGAAAGATTTTTGTGATTTGGGTGAACTGACCCTATAGGTAGTAGGAGTACTTTTAAGTAGTAGAAGTATCACAATTTCTAGAAAATGTCTCTCTCGTCTATCGACAACTACCCCAAAACAACCTAAGAGACTTCCACTGTGTGTATATATGTGTGTGTGTGTGTGTGTGTGTGTGTGTGTGTGTGTGTGCGTGTATGTGTTCCCAGAGGCTTTGGTAAAAGGTCTGGTTCCCTTTAAATGCACACCACGCAGCACAGACAAAAGAATCCCTGATCATTCAACAGAATAAAAGGTTTGTGTGTGTGTGTATGCGTGTGAAGTAAAAGAGAGTGAGAGAGAGAAAGAGGAGGGGGTGAGGGGGGAGTGAGAGACAAAAAGTTGTGTACATTGAGTGTCCACAACTCAGTGACCAAACCTCTTTTACCCCTTTCTTTTACTCTCTATACTCTCCATCTATTTTTCTTCATCAACATCTCCCTCTTCTCCTGTCCTCCTTTTCTGCATTTCCACAGGACACATTAAACAACAACTCCTTTGGGAAAAAATACAGTTGGCAGGAGAAGGTGTCAGGCTCGTCTTCGCCTCTCAAAACAGGTGAGATTTTCTCCCACCACCAGAACTTCACACAACAAAGCTCCCATTTTAATTTAACTATCTGAATTTTCTCGTTTCGTGGTGATTATAACTTGGATGTGCAGACCAGAATGCTGTCTGATAGTATTCAACCATGTGCTACTAACACAGCAGCTGAATGATTTGCATTGAGCCTGGCAGGCTGTGTGTCCTCAAGGGACAGTCTTAAGGCTTGGATTAGCTTTGCTGAGCAAAGTGTAGTTAGCTAAGGCAATGCTATATACTGTGTGTGTGTGTGTGTGTTTGTGTGTGTGTGTGTGTGTGTGTGTGTTAGCCAGCTCAGGGCTTAGCTAGCTCAGAGCTGTCATAGTTCATTGCTACAGCTCTTTTCAGAACAGCATGTGAGTCAAGACTAACTAAACTCACTGCCAACAACTCACCACTGTTGGAAAATGTTATACAGTATATTACTTGTTTTCTCAGTCACACAAACCTAAAGAAACACATTCAAAGATCAAAATAAATCAACCAAGACCTGGTGTCAGAATGCAGAATGGGAGCATCCATGCATTTTTCTGAGATGGTCATCCCATTGCTGGCCTTGTCAAATGCTTAAGCCGATATGAGCTGTTTTTACTGTTGTAATGTTTATCTACCTTTGGTAACAAAAGAAAACAGGATGCAAACAGCGTGAAGCTTATTTTGGAATAAATTAAATAGATTATTATACTATAATAACTATTATAATTAATTTAGCCATTTGAAATCTCAGATTCAGAATTGCAACTAGATTAAACAGTTTTGTCCATTTGGCCACTTGTGATTATAGTGTGTACAATATGATGTGGAGGCTGCACTAGAATGATTTGTGAAACCAAATAGCATTGATGTCTAATGTTGATCCAGGATCCAAGAAAGCTCCTTTGAGATGGGGAGGTCTGGGTTTTTTCCATATAGGCTAAAAATGAAAGAATATGAACAACGCAATGAAAAAGCTTCTATACTATATTTTCTGTTTATCTTATTTTTATATGATATTTTATTTAAACATTTGTAAAAGTGAAGGTAAGAGAAAAATATATTATTATATTTCATATATTATATTATTATCAGTTGTCCAAATTGCAATGTATTTATCCTGCTCAAAGTGAATGCATGTGAATTGTCAACTAGTGCCATTCATATACAAACTAGCAGGTGACATTGCATGGCCTCATAAGCACCAAAGACTCATTTTGAGTTAAGAGGAGTTTTAAATTTAGCTAAATTTGAATTGCAGATCAAAGTGATTTAGTGCAGAACAAGGAAGGTTAGTTTTTTCTTTTTGAATATAAGGGCTGTAAGCTAAATGTGCATCAAATACCATCTGTCAGGGTGACTTGCTGATTTACAATTTCACAAAAACAAAAACACAAAAACATTTGTTTCAAGAAAAGACTGAAGATTCTCAGAATTGTCCTGAATTGGCATTCAGAACTCACCTTTTCTTAGCTGTCCTGTGGCGTCAGACGTCATCATCCACATTGCAATTGTCATGCCTGGATTTACTGCCTATGGATTATGACATAACACTTCAGTCACCTTCTTCTGGCTGCAGTCTGAATTTGATGAGTAATGGGGATTTAGCTGCATAATCCTGACATTCGTTACCTAACCATTTCTGCTTTTCTCTCTTCCTGTTTGTGCTTTGCTTTATCTATCTGTGCATTCACTGCCATGTCTGCCTTCATGTCCATTTGTGCATTTCTTTGTCTGCATTTCTGCATCATGTATGTTTACTCTGTGTGTGTGTCTGGCCTTTGTGCGTGCTTGTGTGTCTGCGTGTGTGTGTGTGCGGCTGTATGTGCGTTGTTTGTGTCCGCTCTTCCTCCAGGTGAGCTCACCCCGCCACGTGAGCACAGCTGTCTGAGCGACGAGGACAAGGTGCAGGGCGGGGGAGCGCAGACCAAAGACCGCGGGACCTCCACCGATGCCCCCTGCAGACACAGCCACACCTCTGGGCACTCGCACTGCTTATCCACAGCGACACGCTCCAAGCTTCAGGAGAAACCGCCTGCCCCACCGCCACCACAGAACTATACACCAGCTCCTCTATACCCGGCAGGCAAGGCGGATGGAGGTGTGCACCAGCGGGAGAGGATCCGCTACCACACGGACGTTCATCTAGAGCCCACAGAGGAGATCTATCTGACTCCTGTGCAGCGCTCCGCTGACCCCCTGGAACCCAACAACGTGCAGGACCGGCCTTTCCTCTCACAGCAGACTGAGCAGGGGCGCATGTCCATCAGCTCTGACACAGAGGGCCCGCCTCCCTATCAGCCCCTTCCAGACCGGACAAACCCTTCCATTTATGAGGAGGACGAGGTCTACGTCCCCCCGCCTTCATATGCTTCCTGCGTAGAGTCCCTCATCACGCCGCCCAGCACAGCTCTCTCAGCTCGCTCTTCCCTCGCACTGGACCTCAGCCTGAAGGGGACAGGAACGGGGGCTGGGGTCATGCTGAGAGCTGGATCATCGGTGGAATACGTGGATGCTACAGATGAAAGCTACTGCGGGGAGGATGAGGATGTGGACAGGATAATAATGGATGGAAGTATTGGGGAGGGGGGAGGAAAGGGGGGTGGTGGTGGAAGCAGAGTCCCACAAAGGACTTCCATGAGCTCGGAGGCCAGCGGCCTTTCGTATGACTCTGTCAAATACACACTGGTAGTGGATGAGCACGCTCAGCTGGAACTAGTCAGTCTCCGGCAGTGTTACCAAGGCTACAGTGACGACAGCGACTCGGCCACTGTCTATGACAACTGTGTCTCTTCTCCCTACGAATCGGCCATTGGTGAGGAGTATGAAGAGGAAGATGAGGAGGAGGAGGAAGACAGCGGTCGGATAGGAGGAGTGAGGAGAGAGGCCACAGCTTGTCTGTCTGAAGACTCCACTCCAGAGGTCGACCTGCACTTCTCCAAGAAGTTCCTCAACGTCTTCATGAATGGACGCTCTAGCTCCTCCAGTAAGTCACTGCCATGGTAATGATGAGTTTTCATATTCACTACATAGAGTGATTTATTTTCATTGTGTTTCGGCTTTTTAGCTCCTCCAGGAAGAATATATACTAATCCTATCACCAGGAAGTCTCAACACCCTTTGAAAAGATCCATGCTCTGTTGAAGGCAGAATTCCTCAATGCATACTTGTGGAGACTGATTGGACATTTGCACATTAAACATTATCACGTGATAAAAGGTTAGCATATATAAAAAATGTAGATTGTAGATTTTCTGAATTGAATGATTGTAAATTTAGAGTTGGTTTGCAGGGTCAAGATAATAATCAAAAGTGTAAGTGATGAAATGGAAAGGTTTTGGTTTGGTTTTTGTTCTGAAAGACAGTATGCAAAGACATGCAAGAGAAGACTTTCCAATGTAAAGTCACAGCATCAGTATTCCCCTTTTTCATCCATTTACCAGAAAGCTCACAATAACATTTCACCCTCTTTTTTTAGAGGTTGGATTTTACATTTTGAGAACATGGATATTTCTTTATACAAGACATCAAATTCTCCCCAGAATTGTGTGAAACAACCAGGAAGCACATCAGCATAGCAGGTTGTTGTTCTGTGGAATTCCCTTTTAAACACAGAGCAGCACAACAGTGAATGCTGTCTAGCCGAATTGGCAGTGTGGTGGAAAAGGCTTAAAGCGATGTGGCTGATATTCAGAAATATTCAGAAGCTGGAATATTCTCATACAGCGGAGATCATCATCCACATGACATGTGACTCTGACTTTTGTGACTGTCTGTGCCATTTTCTGCATTATTATAAAGTTAGATTTAACTTTATATTAATGCAGAAAATGTTTTTTATACCAGTTGCTTAAAGATAGAGTTAAAAACATGTGATTTGCATGAAAGTTATACTAATTTAGGCCACATAATCCTGCTCAGTTTTTAAATCTTGTAAACAAAAGCTGCAGATTTTGCTGCATTGTTAATATTGTTATCAGCCTTCTGACAGCAGCATGTTTAGGGCAGAAACCCAGCTGGACGTTTAAATGGCCTGCGGGGTGAAGGGACACTGAGCCAAAACCAGCTAGCAGTTTCCTGGATTTGCCTCTGTACTCTCTCTTTCTCCCTCCTGTCTGGACTGTTCAATCATTCAAAAAGTAGCTTGTTAAGTCTTTTTGCTGGGAAATGAAATGGTGGAAGCAATGACACAGGCAGTGAGCGGCTTTGGAAATTATATTTGTATGTATTTTTATTCAGCTAAATCTGTTTATGTGTATTTTGGCTGCCTAAAGTTATAATCCTGAAGATTTTCTGACAAAATTTTGTTGGACAGCATTTTTGACAGACTGTCCTCTTCAGTGTCTTCTCTCTTAAAACAATGTGACCCGAGGAATTCTCAAAAGTTGTAGTGTAAATAGACACACAAGTTACTCATCTTCTGTTGCACTTTTGACAGAGTAGCAGCTCATGACTGATTTCGAAAATGATTTTGGGAACTGTGACATTAAAAGAGTACTCCACCAATTTAGCACCTTGCGCCTATAAGAAAAAGGATCAAAATAAATACAAAAGAACCAGAGATGTCATCTTTTTTATTCTGTGCTTTCTTCTTCCTTCTCAAAACCATGTATCTATATACCCACCAGTTTGGTCATAGATTTGGGTGTGTTATACTAGTAGCGGCTGATGTGGCCTCATCCCGAAAGCCTCAAGCAGAGATGAGAGATGTTAAGCTCACCTCTTTCAAACTCCACCCTATACTCTTATTAATTTCACTTGAGGCAATTAATCCGATTTTGTGCAGCTTCCTCTGGTGAAAGGCTTTAAATCAACAGAAATATGCCATTTATAAGGGCACTATGTCTTTTGACAGTGCAAATGTTCGTCTGAACATTGTTTGAATCTTCTGAGTGAATTTAATTCTGTCAAATAAACTTTGAGATATAAGTGTTGTGAAAAGTTTGGACTACCGTTGGTCATAGAGGAAAGATCAGCAAGTCACCAAAATTAGAGATCATCTGGGGGACCTTGAATATCGCATGGTTGGAAAGAAAGAATAAGGAAGAGGTGGTTCCTTTGTTGGAGGATTGTATGATTTACCTTCATTAGGCTGGTTATCACCTGGGGAAAACAATGGGAAATTTCAATAGACATACAATGACCCAGATTACGTGTGTATGTGTGTGTAAAGCAGCCAACCATAATGGGCAGGAGGGAGGATTCATATGAAAGTTATAGACCGAGAAAGAGGGATTCTTCTAAAATGTATGTGTGGTTATTTCCTTGCTAGTCCTCTTGGATGTCGTCCATGTGTTTTCCAGACTAATTAGGAACACCACAGCAGCTTATCTGAATAGTGCAGGAGGGGGTAACATGTCTCAGGGGAATGTAGGTACAAATACACAATGCTCATCTGTTTCATGCCTAATTAAAGTGTGATTTATAGGTCCAGAAAATGCATGTGTGCTTTAAAATAAACCCAATGTGCCCTAATTGGGTTTTCTGTTTGTATATGATGAACATTTGTTGCAATTTGAAGGCGATGTCATTCATCTTTTTGTCAGCTGGCACACTGTATTATTGCCTTTGTTAATTTGTTTTCCCTTATATCTTTTCTTCTTCTCCGGATATTAAGGTGCCGAATCCTTTGGCTTATATTCTTGTGTCATAAATGGAGAGGAGAGGGATCAGAGCCACAGAGCCGTCTACAGGTGAGGGAGAGCTGCACCATCTTCATCATCATCACTAACATCAACAACCCCACATCCATACTAAATGCACCATGACTGAAAACATACGTAGTTTTTGGCGTACTTTTTATTGCTTAAAATAGCATTTGTCATAACAGAACCCGTCAGGAATTAAGTACAATATACATTTATTTATTATTGGTGATTGATTATCATTAGAAATTTAAGAATACTTTTTTACAAAGATGCTGACAATAACAGTTTATTGTGTTAAACTGTTTCCTGTCTAATCATCTGACAGCCGATGTGGAAACCTCCGAAATCTTAACAATTAAGTCAGTGAACAAAGTTTTCCCATAACAGGAATGATGCTGGAAGTACGGAAGCCGAGAGCAGCCGTGCTTGCAATAATTTTTTTTTATGTCATTATCTCGAGATCACGAGTTATGTTATCTCGAGATCACGACTTAAATATTCCGTTATACTTTAACAAAGCTTTCGCAAGCAAAGCTTTAGGGTTCGCAAAGCAAAACTTTTAGATTCGTAAGCAAAACCTTTAGATTTGCAAGCAAAATTTTAGGGTTTGAAAGCAAAACTTTAGGGTTTGCAAGCAAAAGTGTGGAAAGTTTCTCTCGCTTTAAAAAGAAACAAAAATCGCTCTATACTTTTGTAGCTGGAAATTATTTGTAGTGTCTTAAAGTATGAATGAGGTCGAGATAACCTTCTGACTGCACTACGAACTGATTGGCTTTTGAAACAGGTGACGTGCCTTATGTTCTACAACCAGCCACTGCCTGTTCAAGCTGAGTTGTAGGCAACATCATTGGCCCGACTTAAGTCGAGCTCAGATGAGCCAGGTGACACCGCTGCAACATTTCTCTGCGACATTTCAAAACAGTTTTGTCTCGTCACAAAGTTTTGGTATGGAGTGGCCTTTAACTCCTCTGCTGTATTTTTTGTTGGAAGAGAGTCATTTTTATAAAAACTTTTTTTTGTAGTTGTTGGAGCAGAAATGCTCCATTTCTTCATGTTTTCCCAGTAACAACCACACCCCAGTTGGCAGTTGGAGTTACAGGTGCTGTTGTGTGAATAGAAGCATATCTGTACAATGACAGATCATGTGATGATGCGGGACATTATCCATGCATAGCTGGAAGCAGTAGGCTTGTTACAGTGTTCTTTTTATTTAATGCTTTTACATTTTGTATGTGTATTATATCCTATATTTTTGTAGTGCCTCTATTAGATGTTATTATCTGACTAGCCAGCATCAGGCTAGTTAGCTAGGTTACGTCATTGTCTTAATGTTTTACCCTCAGCTGAAGTATTAGTAGTTATATTTCTGTGAGTCTCTGACTTATGAAAGCATTTCAAACCTAGTGAGATAAACTCAAGGATGCATATTGGTCAACCTGAAAACCTATGTTCTGAGTATTAAAGGGAAACTAATTTTGGGGTTTACTTGACTAATACTTACTAAAGGTTTTGAAATCCAGTAGATCGTCTACATTGGCATCTGCAAATGGGTTGCAATGGCTGGAACGTAATCCTTTCGGACAATTGCGCTCGTGAAAAGTCTGTCCACTAAAAGTGCTTGTTTCAGATTGTTATTCGAAGTGTCTGACAACATTATGGAAAGGATCCCTACAAAGACAGACCGTTTTCTTAAAGATTTAAAGAGATCATTTTTGTTCAACCATAAACAGAAAAGTCTCGCTCAGTGAAAAGTCTCACTCTGAAATGTCACTAGAGGTTGAGTTCTTGCAGGAAGACGAAACGATCTTACTCTTTAACAAAACGGTCTGTCTCTGTAGGGATGCAATCCATAAAGCGATCTACTGGACCAATAGTATTAATAGTAGTAGTAAGTATTTGTCATTTATCTCCCAAATGACCAATGTAAGCTGTGATGGCAAAATGTATCATTATTAAATTTTCTATGATTAGATATACTTTGCTATAATAATTGTATGTGAAAATTTGATAATATGTCCATGTACTTGGATATTTTGTGTTTTGTTTTCTGTTGTGAGGGACAGTATCTTGTTTTGCTGGAGACATCAGTCTGACCTGTGATCTTATCTTTGGGTGAGAACACTTATGCTAGATAGACAAGATGAGGGTTGGAGTTGACTTGTCTCTTACGTGTTTATGATGGTATCAGTCTGTGAGACTTTATTTTGACATGAAACTGGTTTGCCATTGGACTCTATTGTAACTTTGTGAATCAAAGCTGACTACAGTTGTGTCCTCCCCGAGAATACTTGGTTGAATGTTTGATACTCAAAACATAGGTTTTCAAATCAACTAAATCTTATGTATATAGCGCAGAATTATAACAGATGTTATATCAGAGTACTTTTTATATAGAGTAGGTCTAGACTGTACACTTTATAACTATTCCTTTAAAATACACCAAATGTCCAGGCAGACAGGCAACCTGAAACATGTAAGGTGTTCATCTTGCCTATGAGGTCCTTCAGATCCACCGCATGACTTCACCTGTCTTGACAGGTTTGTTCCTCGACATGATGATGAGTTGGAGCTGGAGGTGGATGATCCGTTGCTGGTGGAGGTCCAGTCAGAGGATTACTGGTACGAGGGCTACAACATGCGAACAGGTGCTCGCGGGATCTTCCCAGCTTACTACGCTATAGAGGTGACCAAGGACCCTGAGAGCTACAAAGGTACTGACACTGCCATGATTATTAATTATAGAAGGCTGACTGTGGATGTGTTAGTAAAGATACTGAAATTCCTTCATTGGTGTATGACTTGACACTCTTTCAGTTTGGACAGAAAACATTAGTATCATGTTTCAGCATTTAAATAAAAAGTAATACATTTTTGGAAAGCTAGTGGAACACAAGATCACCTGTGTAGATGGACTGGGTCTGTATTCACCACTTCAATTCTCTTAACTGCTTGAGTTACAGCAGCACGCAATTGTCAAAAATAAATAAAAATAATGAACACTAGTAAGGTAGCTAATTGTAACAGATCCAGTTAAAATATTGGTAAAAGTTAAAGGCAGAAATAATCAACATGGTACAGCATTTATTTTATTTTATTGGTTTCAGAAGTTAAGAAGAGTTTTTATTGTTCACTGATGCTTCTTTGAGTCACGTCATGTCAAAAATTTAGAAGTTATTTATATTCAGAACATAAAAAAAATAATAATAATAATGAAGGAAATTCATACAGGAAAGCAACAACAAAGAGGATACAGATAGAGAGTTGAGTGTGTTTTTTACCTAATTGTTTTTAGAGATGCATCTGTAGCAAGGAGTAAACAAGGTACAGGGGAGGAAATAGGAAAAGTTGAAATGCTTGTAAGTCA
Organism: Nannoperca australis; assembly: GCA_036023655.1. Lineage (NCBI taxonomy): Eukaryota > Metazoa > Chordata > Actinopteri > Centrarchiformes > Percichthyidae > Nannoperca > Nannoperca australis. The sequence continues at coordinate 5,847 of JAVQJD010073361.1, read as the reverse complement.
ACTGTTCCATCACGTAAATCAAAAGCTGGTTGTCTAACACGTTGATGTGATATGGAGCGGAAACAGTTGATTAATGAATGAATCTGCAAATAAATTTATATTATTTTCCAAGCCCAAAAAATAAACAAACAAAAAAAGAATCTAGCTCCAGATTTTCAGGTTTGAGGATTTGTAGCTTGTCTTTGTATATGTGATAGTAAATTGAATATCTCTGGGTTTTGGAATGTTGATTGGGGGAAAAAAGTAAATCGAAGATGTCACCTTGGGCTTTAAGAAATTTTGCATTTTTCACAATTTTATAGACCTCAAAATGTATCGATTAATCAAAAACTTAATATACTAATTAATTGGCTACAAAATAATTTATTTTAATCCATAAGATGAAAGTGAATTCCACCAAATAGTTTTTTCTTAATTCCCTTGAGACATACACACTACTGTGTGTAAGTCATGAGTGTTTGTGAGGAAATATTAGATTTAAAAGGTCTCTTTTAAAGCTACTAAAATCTCACCAGGGTTTAGTGCTTAAATTAATTACAGAGACCTCTTCTATGTTGTCTTGTGTTGTTTATTTCCTTTGATTGTTTTTTCCTGCTTCTATTCCACATTTTCTTTTCTTTCCTGTGCAGTGAAGAGCAGTGAATGGATGGACAGATACCGGCTGAAGTTCCTGGGCTCAGTTCAAGTGCCCTTCCACAAAGGAAATGATGTTCTGTGCGCAGCTATGCAGAAGGTACAAGGCCAGTGTTGTGCACGTGTGTGTGTGTGTTTAACCCTTGTGTGGTGTTCATGTTTTTGTTACTCAGCCAATGTTCCCATATCTGGTGGACCCACCGCATTATTGGGTTTTTAAATCAATGCAGCCATAACAATTTATGTAAAAATACTTAACAGATGTTTACTTTATCCCAATTCCAAACAATGTAGACAGCATATATTATAAATATCTGCCATTTACCTCTGTTAATCACATTCATGAATAAGGATGCCATTTGTTTCTTGTGATAAAAGAGAAAAATCTATTATAATTAAGATATGGTTGAAAAAAACATGTTTAACTTTAACAAATATAAATGAAACAAGGTTTTTCATCACTATTGATGTATATTTCCTAAAACTTCATTAGAAATTGAACACACACTTCTACACAGCACAAGCCCCATTGAATAGATACAGTATACATGCCAGTCCACACAACATCAGCCCCATTCAACACACAGCCTGTTCATGCAATACATGAGGGGCAGAGCTTTACTGCATGTGTGTGTGTTGCCTATGTATTTCTTGCACTTGACGCATGTATACTGTGACTTCCTGTATATCTTGGGTCCACACAAAATATAGAAAGGGTCCCGCAAGACAGAAGGTAAAATGTGCGGGAAATTGAGGAGCAGACAGGTGTTGATGCTTGTATAATATAACAATGTTGCCTTGTGTGTTAATAGCACGAACACACACACACACACACTAACAGCAGGCCCAGTTAGGAGGACAGCGGACAGAGTGAAAGTACACAGCACCTACAATTTCCACACTTTTATTACCCTCGGGTCCAGTGGACCCGAACACCACATGTGTACAGAGCGCAGTCTTAGAAAATGTGTTCTTTTATATGTTCTTCACAGAAAATGAGCCAAGGCCAATGAGTCTGAGGTTGAAAAAATTATAAATTTCATAATTTTTCTTTTAATAAACATTGAAAACGTGTCCCACAGACCCCACCACACAAGGGTTAAGTGTGTAAAGCATTTGACCCCATAGTAAAGCAACACTAAGGAATTATTCAGCAACTGTCCCAGAAAGCTTTGTAGAAGACACGTGGCTTAATGCAAAAAATAATACAGAGGAACAATGGCATGTTATGTATCCCGTTTGTATGCTATCATTAGAGTTAGAGTGTTACAAAAGATGCAATGCAGAAAACATGCAGACTGCACTTTAAAATGTGGTGTCATTGACAGTGTAACAAAAATAAAGGAGCTACTTGGAGTTGGCAACGTCTCAAATGAGGAATTCATGTAATGTATCATAGGATAAAGGATTTATTTTTACTATTTGACTGTTTCCAATATAGGGCACTGTCAACACTGTCATCTTTTACACTTGTTTTCCAGATTGCCACCAACAGAAGAATGACAGTCAAGTACAACCCGCCTTCCTCCTGCATCCTGGAGATCAGTGTGAAAGGCATCAAGCTTGCAGTTCAAGAGGATTATTATGCCTGTGACAGAGTAAGACCCTTTCTATCCCCCTTGTCTGTCTAATGTCAAATAAATGAAGTGCAGCTTCATGAGGGTTTTCAAATTAAAGCTCACCTTCACACCAAAACCCTGTTGAACAGTTGAGGAATGTCGCCCCCATGTGGCTGCCAATAGAGACTATGGGCAAAGTTGTCTGGAAACAAGAGAAGTGTTTTCTTTAAGGAGATATTTCCATTTTCAGCACCTTTAAACTTCTATTCCTCAACTTTTATTTTCTTTTCTACATTTATTAAACAGCTGTAGTCACTTCTTACTTTTCAGGTCAAAGTTTTACATGCTGAACATTTGATAAACTGTGATGTACAATGTATGCACATCCAAGCCTTCACTCCACATACATAGTAGGCTTAGAAGAGGCTTAGAGGACACCAAAGATATTGTTTTGGTGAAGTAACATTTGTCAGAAAAGAAATAAACATGACATAAAATAAAATGACATTGCCAATCCCAAACTGATTGTTTATAATCATCCATCCATAAATTAGTAGAGATAAAGAAGATATAAAGTACAATCCTTAAATAATTATATAAAAGACCAATAAAACATATCTTCATGGTCATATAGCAGTTTGACATAGCACTACCTCGGCAATCTCCTACTTTAAAAAGCTGTGTCCAACTTAATAATAGCATAATAACAATATGATAATTGACAGTAGTATTACACTCAGAAAGGGGCTGTTGAGTGCTTTTACTTGAGATACTTTCATAAATTGCGCTATCAATAATTTTGCATTTCTAGTCAAAGATAATTTTGAGTGCAGGACTTTCACTTATATTATAAATATAATGTTTAAAATCAATTTCATACAAACAGAAAGAGGGCAAACTACAACAAGTTAATATTGGATCATTTTGATAAGAATAAAACTGACTGAGTGAGATAAGCAGCCTCCCTGATGTTAATCCAAGGCCATTTTCTCTGTCTTGTTCACAGAGTAATGAGTGCAATCACTTCTTCCAGTTAAAGAATGTCTCCTTCTGTGGCTATCACCCCAAAAACAGCAAGTAAGTAAAAGGCAGAAAACCCAAAGCAGGACTTTCAATCCGGCCCTATAGCGCTAAGTGAAATGTTTGTACTTTCCAGCCTGAATAAAAAAAACACTCGCCATGCTTGTGTTTATCTGCAGAGACCAAACAATAACTTACCACAAGGTGTAAATCAGCAAATGTATCAGATGTCAGACATGCACTGGACCTTGACTGCTAACCGATCAATATTCTGTGAAATTATTATTATTAATACATGCCAGTAGGAATTAAGTATTCAACAAATAGAAGTGATGACGATACCAAATGCCCTCTTTGAAGTTCCTTATGTGCTTTTTTTCTCTGCAGGTATTTTGGTTTCATTACTAAGCACCCAGCAGACCAGAGGTTTGCATGCCACGTGTTTGTGTCGGAAAACTCCACCAAGCCTCTTGCAGAGTCAGTTGGGTGAGTTGGATTTTCTTATGCATTTGCCCTTAGATGTAAATTTTTTGCAAAGAGGGGGTTTAAGGATGCTCCAACCTGGATTTTTTGGGTGATTGACTATGATTATTCCAGTAAATTGCCAGTAAAGAAATCACAAAGTAACTATTATAACAGATCCTGCAGTGTGACAGTTTCTTGACTCACCTTCATATGGATTCCGGTGCAAATGTGATCTTGAGAAAGATAAGAAAATATTTAGTGAGGTCTAAAAAGTATATGTCTTTGTTTTTCAGGAAAGCCTTCCAGTTGTACTATAAAGAGTTTGTGGAGGTCTCGTGCCCTACAGAGGACATCTACCTGGAATAGCCCTGCTCTGCCTTCAACCACAGCCCTGTACAGTACACTGTATCATAACATAATATTGCATGAAGGACAGACATATCTAAAATTAAAAAACAAAAGACGAATATAAAAAAATGACCACATCTGACAAACAAGCAGGAGAAAAAGGATCAAGTATTGGAATAGTGGTGAAACCTTTGTGCAGCGAGAAGAGAGGAAAATGAGCCAAAGGAGGTGAGAAAAGAAAATATGCAAAATGGAGTCAGTGATGAAGTGATGATCACGGGCTATTTATGGGAAGCACAAACATTGTATCACCGCAGCCTTGGCAGCGTTAGATAGCCTTCAGCGTCGCCTCAGGTGCAATAGCAGCTTGCTCTTGCACTCGTAAGAAGAAAAACAGTGGGTGAGAGTTGAAAAAATGTATACATGATGAGTTTGCTTTGAGCTTGAGGGAGGTGTATAATTACTAAATAACATCCTCACACTGAAAATGTGATCACCAAGTGAAACAAATCCATGTAGAAACAGTACATTTTAGCATGCCATGAAGGTGACATCCACATTCTTCAGTGGCAACAAAAATATCCACCCTTAAACACAGTATAAGCTACAGGTGATGTTCTTTGCATTTTTGGATGCCTTTTAAATGTTTTGCCAAACCTTGTTGTCAAATCCAGACACTCTGTCAGCTATTTTATCAGAAAATGTTGTAGTCATCTGGAATGTGGCTCACTACACGCAATCTGCGGTATGAGGTGTGCACACTGCAAGGTGTGGCTCAGAGAAGTAGGAAGGGTAGCAGGAATGTGTCAGGACCAGTTGAAGTAAGAGTAGACAATGCACTGATAGACAAGATAGCAAAAAGGTTACACTGAATTACAAAGAACTCCTGAAATGCACATAGCATCACTTGTCCATGGTAAAAGAAACATTGTGAGGGCGTATGGGTTTGGATCTTTAAACTATTTAGCAGCTTCTGTCGGTACTGTTGTGCTGAGCTGAACAGCCCCCACCATTCGCCCAGTAAAGCCTTAGTCCATAAATCCTAGTCTAACGCCAGACACGCTGCGCTTCTTTACTGTGTGTTCGACCTAGATATGAAATCAGTGACGCAAACGTTTAATACCAGGGGGGAAAAAACATCTGGCTTTTGTTGAACCAAGACGAGATCCAACCTACAGAATCTCCATCATGTGGTGTTCTAGAAACTTGTTCCTCATAGTTTACGCATCAGAAATATTAAATGCTCTCAGTGTGGCGGTGATAAGAAAATAAGGCAGGTACAGGTTCTGACAAGGGAGCAAAAGGAAACTCTGGTGTCTTCATATTTTTACTAGTAGTGCCTCTTTTTCCATCAGATCATTGTGACCTTCCTCAGTACACCTCACAACATTTCAAGGGATTGGCATTGAGTGTGTGTTGAGTTTAGAAGTTTGAATGCAAATTGTGATGTAGGAGTATGTTTGTTGTGTCTTGCGCTTCTTTTTCCACTGCACAAACTGTGCTGTGCTGTACCTGTGCTGTCACAGGTCATATTTGTTTCAGAATAGGCATGGTTAAAGTGAAACTGTGCTAATTTGTTATGTCTGTTACCTGAGAGTAAGAAGTGGACAAGACCAAAAGATTCAACCAAAACCAAGAAAATGCTCTAATCAACAGGCTACAAGTATGTAGGAGTTAAAAGTGCTCATGTACTATTGGCCCAATATATATGTAACAGATATATATATATCATATATATATATATACACACACACACACACACACACACACACACACACACACACACACAATTCTATTCTGGTAATACATCCATGTATCCAGA
>JAVQJD010073359.1:0-10105 GCA_036023655.1 Nannoperca australis | reverse complement strand
GGGGGCGGCGGCGGCCGTGAGAGAAGACTGGTGTGGAGTTTATTTGATGAAAAAAGGTTGACATCCTGAGTGCACAGAAACATTTAGACTTGTCATGGGAACTTTTCTCTGTAACAAGCCTGTTCTTATTTTCTGTCTTCTTTTGATGCCTGATATATGCAAACAATGTTTTTTCTTCTCCTTTGCTTTGCTGACAGACACATGGATGTATTTATTTTTGAAACAAAGGGAAAATGTTGCTGTGTGGAAAGGACTAAGAAAATGTCCACACAATTATTGAGGCAAGCTAGTGTAAATTAATTGATATTGGGTTTATGTGATATAAACTTAGAACTTATTTAATAGGTTTTAATTTAATTTATTTTGCTTTCAATATTGTCACCTATGGTTATCACTCTTTAAGTTAAAGGCTTCTAGTTATGTAAAACACATTTATAAGGCCTACAATGTTCTCATTTTGGCACAGTACATGAGATTTTATGTAGATGGAACAAAGAAAAACCAACATTAGGAAAATTGTAAAGAATCAAATTACAGGAAATATTCATCATCACAAAACCTCGCCACCTGAAATATCACTAAATACAATAACTGTTATAATTATATACTCAAAAACAAGATTTCAATTCTTGGTAATATCTTTGCATTCTGTGTGCATAGCAGTGAGTCAGAGAAGAAGGTCTTCTGTAATTACTAGTTCAACAACATCTTTGAAAAAAATAATAGCCTGTATACCCACAATGAAAAGGTTTTTGGCATCAAACTATTTCACCTCCAATTTGAAGAGATTTTTACTGAGAAACCTCAGTTACACTTAAAGTGGCAACAACTTTTGAGCGGGTACCCCTTATTAATGTTTCCTAGTGGTATTATTGTTGGCACCACTGTCGCAAAGTCAAGCGGATCACATTCAGTTTCCCTCAGATTCCTGTTACTACCAACAACACAGGACGCACTGCATTTGTTTCCTATTTTTCCGTATAGAAACGATCAACACCACTTTGGAAATAAAAGAGAAAAAAAACATGTATGTATGTATGTGTAAGGGTATGTGACTACAATGGAGTTGGCGTAGGGGTGGAGGGGAGTAGAAGAAAACACATTGTCTAGTACTTACTCATGGTGTAAATAATAATGTAAAGAGTAACTTTATGGTCTAGACCTGCTCTAGTGTTTTGGACAGTAGCCAGGCTGCCTCAAAACAAGAAATAATCATTAGAATTCCTGATCTCAGTGTGATGATAGAGGCAGAGTAAAACACCCGGTTGTGCGTTTGGAACCCTTTCAAGTCCCACAGCTCTTTCCATCGAGTAAATGCTATCACCTTCTTCACAGTCATTTCCCCTAGCTGGGGATAGCTACTGATAGCTACCAGAAAATAAAAGCCTAATTCCTCTTCTATTTTGGTTTCGCAGTGCAATGGTTGACCGACTTCCTTTGTGCTGTGAATTGAGCCTTCTTTTTCCCCGGCAGGTCATACCCAGGGGCAAACAGAATAGCACAGTGAAAGCAAGGCTTATAGGAAACCAGTCTAAACACCAAAGGTGTCATTCTTTTACAGCAATTACATTGTGCAAACTATGACAAAAAATATCCTTAATGTACAAAGAAAAAACTTTTTGTCAAATTAAAATTTTAAAATGAAATGTATTTAATCAGTAACATTACATTTTTAGTTCTTGTGTGAGCCAATGACATATGAGAAGCTACTATACTGATGCTGAAGTAGTAACAAAACATGGATCTGAATACTAGTCTGGACCTACTGGGCAGATCTTTAGTCCAGTATCCTTGTTTCTGAGAATAGGTGATGCTAAATGCTATCTCTATTGTAACAATTTGTGATTTAGTCTAATTCCTTCCTCTTTTTTTAACATAAGCACTTTACCTAATGCAATGCAAGAGCACATTGCATAAATAACAATGACAAGCACTGGTACAGCAAGTTATTTTTTATTAAGCTGTCTCCACAGAACCTGTACATGACGTGTGTTTCTGTAATTAACTAAATTATTCTTACGCTGCAGAACAACTGTTACAAGACATCAGTCATACCAATGCACCTTAGCTAAAATGCATTCAAGGTCCTTAGCCATCAGTTACACTATGTACTGAATATTTAAAGAGTGTAGTATTACAAAGTCATCCTGCTTGTATTGCCTTGGCCCTCAGTCAACATGACCCCTCTCTGACCCCAACATTAACCACCTGGCAGTGACTGGATCCCACCCAACTTTCTGACTTACTGTATAATAATCTATAATTATCTCTCAAACCTTGAAAGAGATTGTCCTACTCTCCTGTGTATGAGATTCTGCCGGAAGTGCTGTGTTAGGCTGTCAACAATTGCTGAATAAGTGCATGCTGAAGCTCCGGGTGCTTTGATGGCATAAGTATGTTTCTTTAATCAAGACTTATTCAAGGAGATAATAGCTTGATAGATAATAAAACGAATATAATGTGGTGGTCATTAAGGATTAAACATTTAAAACTACAAGTGAATAGACAAGTAAGCCTTGAAGACTGTTCTGTCCTTCACAACTCCCTGCTGCCTGCTCACAGGCACACATTAATACTGCAATAATCCTCTTTGACTTTTTGCCATTTAATACACACAGTGTATTAGGAGTATGCATACATTCACCTCAAAGCTGTGATAGCAAAGTCTATTTATGAATAGAATGAAGACTATTGCCCACTTTCAATTCCGTATTGGGTTTATTAGGAACTGTTCGACTCAATAATAATGCAAAGGGGAAGTGTTCTGCTTATAATCCATCCCTCACCCAACAAGTGTTATTTGCTCTTATATTGGAACAGTTAAGTGACATTGGTTGTTTGCAGTGAACATCTTCAACTCATTTTAAGTTGTTTAGATAGTTGGGACTTGAGGAAACATGTCTAACCTCTCAAGTAGGAACCCCAGTTTCCAGATTGAGTATAGGAAATGCAGAGGTCTGAGTTGTAATTGAATGCAGGGTTAATTCATTTTTAATTGTTCTCTCATAGATGCTGAACTCTGCTGAGCTGAAACTTGGAAGACTGATCACAATAACTAGATTTTCCATAAATGAGTTTCGGATGTTCAGTGTAAGCAAAAGCACAATCAGTACATGCCCTTGTGTACTTTTGTAATAAACATATGTTGAGTTCTTTTAGCCCTACATCCTTCTACAGTTTTGCTTGTAGCAAAATAGCAACATACCCTTTGGAGGAAATGTCATGCTGCCCAAGTTATTTTATTTCTTTTGTGTCAATGTATTAGTTGGAATGTTTATCTTAAACATATCTGCAAAAAATCAAAATGTGTTATTAAAATGGACATTTATCTAATATCCAGGTGTGGAAAGTAAAGTATAATTACAGAATGGTACAGAATGTGGTCATGGTTAAATAATGAAAACCATGACTGCTACAGATGTGAGACAAGATTCAAAGTGCTAAAGGCAAATTTGTATAAAACCCATCCATTGCCCTGACCTCATTCTTACTTTTCATTGCAGTCATTGAGTATAAAAGACACATTTCTTACTACATTGACACTAAGCATTGCAATTGAACATAATAAGGCTGAATAGTTGTCCATGATTGAAATTCTTAGAACAGTGTCTATAAAGCATGATCACTTATTGTAAATGAACACAAGGCCATTTCAACATCATTCTATCTAATACATCTAAACTCAACCTAACAATATACGGTACTACTCAAAAGTGTCTGTAGAAATGTTCAAGGACTGCAGAATAAATCTTCATTCATGTGAGGATCTTGAACTAGTGATATATATATATTTTATGATGTATAATTTATTATCCAGGTTCTTTATGGTGTGCCTTCCCTAGAATCAAATTCTGGCAAGATACATTTTAATAAGAAATGGGAGGCTCTGACCAGGAATAGTTTAATAGGGAGAGGAAGGACAAAGACTCCCTTTCTGTCATAACTGTATATTGGATTTATGAATAAAATAAAAACATCACACAGACCTCATTATTTGCCAAAAATAGAAGGAAGAAGTGTCCTTTCATTTGCATTTTGTAAGGTGTTAGCAACCAGTATAATTATCATGTTCATGTGGTTTTGAGAAGTGTGAAGTAATCTGAAACCTGTACACAAGATTCTTGTCTGACAGCTCTAAGGGTTTTCCTTATGTCCTGTTATTATGTTGTCCATTCCATTTTTATTTATTTTTAATGCTTGTAATACTCTTTTCAATCTGAAGTGTATTATATTGTTATCACACCCTGCTCAGGCATCTCTGTTGTGCTACATAGGGTGAGGATCTGACTGTAATGGTGGGTAAGGGCTCTGAAGAGTGCCTCTGCTTAATCTACTTCCTTGTTTTTTCCTGTCATTCAGGAATTATACTTTTACAGCAAGTGTTTAAGATGTTTTTTTGTGTGTACAGACTTAGCAGTTGCATCACAATTCAACCACCACTAACAAGAAAGTTGTTTGATTAGGAGGAGGGGGAGAATTGGTAATGAAGAAGCACCTAACAACAACAAAAAAGTATTTAGATTAGATTACTTCAAGATATTGTGCTATTGAGACAAGAAATTGTCTTGTTTGTAAAATCCTTTGGCTGCTGCTAATTGCGAAGAACAATCTGTCTTCTATATTTTCACTGACACCGCTCTAGTCTCTTTTCTTCACTGTGACAAGATATCCATGTTAACTAACATATATTTTTCCTTTTGCACATCCCATTACCTTGATGTTAACATTTTTTTCTTCAGTGTTTAAATGTGAGGCTCATTTGCGCCTTTTCTGAGCTGTCAACATAGCAAGATGTCCTAGTTTGCCGTAAACTGATGGGATTAGCATCTTCTTGCAGCAGGAACCCGCTTTTGAGTGCATGACATGAAATCCAGTTACAAAAATCGGTAAAAGCTTAAAAACTACATTGAGCTGAAGGTTGATGTTGACAAGCGCCACATTTTTTTTTTTATTAGACGTATTTGCACTTTTTAATTGCTTTATAATAAATTAACTGCCTGCTTCCTGCCCATTTGCCCACTCTCAACCTCAAACCTTCTTGACGTAAGGTTATGCATGTTAGTACTTTCTGCGTAACTGTCCTTTAAAAAAAGTTCCATAGTTGTTGAAATAGCAACAATACCAAAAATGGCTGCTTTAGATAGCAGTGAAGCAGCCCAATGAAAGAAAATGGCGACATGTATCTGTAGAAAGTTGTCAGTAAAAATGAAAAGAAAACTGAAAAGAAGAAAAAACAATTTAACAGAGGAGCTGATTTCTTTAAAGATAAAAACATTCGACAGCAGGTGTGATTTAATCTTTCAGACAAAAAAAAAAAAAGGTTTACATCATAAAAGTGCTTTGGTTCCTTGCCATCTGCAATTGCTTGGAACTCTCATCAGGGATAGAATATAATCCAGGTGTTAGAAAAGTGTCACATTCTAACACTCACGTACCAGTCGGATATGTTCTTAAAGAATGTCAATGGAAACATGAAGCTTTCACAGAAGCTCAGTGCCCCCGCAGTGATGGAGAGATGCCCAGCAGCTTTACAAATGTCACATCTTCATCAAGGAGAGAAAGGTGAGTGTCTGTTAGCAACCCCCTTCTGCTTACCTGACTCCTTCACTTGTTGCTGTAGCTGACATGGATATTAATCATCATGGATATTAATCATCATGAAATCAACAACATCCACTAGAATAACAGCAGTTATCCAAGGTTCACCGTGATAACCCAAACTGTAACAGGTTCGCATTGGTACAACAACACTGTGAGTAGAACCTTTAGCATACCTGGGTGTCGCTGCAGATTTTGCACATATTTAAACCTGTACAAGTGTACCGAATAATCAAAGTGGCACTAATGCGACATTGCTCTTTGTGACAAAGAGATTTATAAGGGACATAATGTGAAATTGTGTCACTTGAATGCATTACCCAAAACAAGAAATCGAACAAAAGGCCACACATATAGTAAACAGGCATTCAATTACATAACCTTGCAGATATACAGTATGGTAAATCCCAGGTTATAAATATTAATGCAGGCATCATCCACGTCTCTGGCATGAACTATACTGTATAATCTGTGAAAATGGATGTTAGCTATTTAAAGTATTGTCGTGCAGTGGAATTCAAACAAAAGTATAGAGAAACCCACTTCCTCATCCACACATTCAATACTAGGTGTAACACACTTTTCAGAGTTTATTTATTTAAACATAAACAAGTACAGTAATTAAAGTACAGTAGTTTACTGTATTTGTGTTATTGTGTAATGTTGCAACACAGACCACACATATAGAGCCACACTTAACATACAGCACAAAGTGACAGAGCAGCATACACAGTACTGTAGGCTAGCATATATATTAAGCGCATATATAAAGCATCTGGCCACTATGAACATTGCGATAGCATAAAATACACTTGTATACAAGGGTTAGTGTAAGCATTGCACTGAAGTAATGTGCCATCAGGTAGGTTGCTGTGTGGGATGAAATTCCTGAAATAAGTTATGACCACAATTATGGAAGCTAAAGTGGTGTGGTGCACAAAGGTGTCTCTATTGCTTATTTATTTTATTTTTGTCTGAGCAGCTAAATGAATGAGCAGCCATCTTCCTGTTGGTGTTCATGCCTGTGATTGCTCAAACAGGATCAAGTGGTGCCATAAACCGTTGTCTGCTAAACAAGTGAATAATGAAGATTTAGATCATCAATTAGGGCCTCAAACATTAACTGCTCTCCTCACACCACTTGTGCCAATAGATCAAGGACTTTGTGCAGGGTTCAGTACAGCTCCATGGGATGATCAATTTCTATGCACAAATTCCCAGCTATCATTGAGGCTCATTTGTAAGTGAGCTTATACAATGAAAATTTTCATCTGGGAGGCAGAAGATACAAACATATAGACAGAATACACTTTGGTTTGGTAGCCCACAGGAACATACATATATGCAAAAAAACAAAAAAAGACAACAATATGGTGGGTTTCTTTATATGTAATGTTAAATTATTTCCCTCATGCATTCTCATTTCTACTGCAGTCTCATCACCGGTGGCACTCAGGACAGCCTACGGGAGACGTCTGCCGTTATTTATTATGGCTTAATAACTGCACGCCTGCCAAGTCGGAAAGCGTTCAATAAGAAAAAGTGGCTGTGAGAGTGCTTCATATTAAATGTGTCAGTGTTTGTTGACTACAGAGTGTGCCTCACCACTCTGTGAAGTGAAGAAAAATTGCATTGGAATCAGGCTCACCTTCAGCTCTTATTTGATCTGTATTAGTGCCGGGGTGTAGTGATTAGTCAAAGACTGCTTTTGTTTGGATCAGAGCTGACATAGCAAGAGTGAAGATCTGCAAGGCTGATAGGAGTTCAGTCAACACAAGTTCATTCTTGACTCTGGAGAAATAAACATAAAAGCTGAATTATAATAAATAATACATTATAAGAAGTACAGCATGCAAGTTCTATTCTGCTCTCATTTTTAATAGCTTAAATATTTGCTGAAGCAGTAGAAAAACATATTCAGTCCCCTCACAGTCTGTACTTTCGAACAGCTCTGGGAGACTGGCTGTTTAAAATGGAAGGAAAGAAATAATTTACTATAATTTATTCAAATTACTGAGTTAAACGATCTACACATACTTTTATCCAACCTGTGGGGATGACTAAGGGTTTATGGCATACAGAATAAGACTCAAGGTTATTGGTCAAGTATAATGGCATATACTGAAAATGGACTGTAACTCAGTCTGTCCTATAAATAGGGCCAAAACAACATACAGACAAACAAACATAGTTAGTTACTATTAAAGACGCTATACAGTTTTTAACTCAGAGGTCCACCTATCGTTTTATAAAGCTTTGCAAGCTTTTTACTGCACAGTTTCATTACATGTGAATGACCTCCGGGATCTTTCTCCAGTCATTGATCAAGGAGGGCATTCAGACCAGTATCAGACCAGACCATTCTTGAACCGTGACAAGGTTAGCAGACGAGGAGCAACACCAGCATTTGTGTGGCTGGTTTTCATTGTGAAAGGAGTGAAATACTGTATCTGACTCCTCAGCTGCTCAGTGCTCCTTCACCAGCTAGTTGTTAACTTTGACTGTGTGTCATTTGATGCTGGAAACGTACATTTTTTGGAACTGCTGCAAACAATGAGAGCAGTAAGAGTGAACAAAACAGTACAGGTACAACCAAAACTATGAGCTGAAAGAAGCTACATAGTTCTCAGGGGAACTTAGAGTCAGGTGTTAATCTTCTGTGTGATTAACATGTCACACACACTTAGTCATTTGATGTATTGTTTATATAATATATTTTCTTATCAGCCTTGAGTGTACAGTGCATTTAGTGAAATGCATCACTACTAACTTTAAGTTTAATCCAAAAATGTACTTACATTATTTTTTGATTGATGAAAGATGGAAGATGTCATTACTGTACATTGCAATAACTCAAATGTATTGAACTTTATCATAGGATCATCATAAATTGCAATGGTAGAAACCCAAAATATGTAGAAAAAATATTCAGGAAACAAAAACAAGCAGGAAGTGCGTACATGCATTGCTTTGCCATTTTCTTGTAATATGTAAAAGCATTTTAATTGGCTTATGTGTAGGTAATGGAGGTTGCACTCCCCTGAGGGTAAAGTGGATGGATTAACTACTGGATTGCTGCTGGTGGTGCTATAGCAAGCATGCACACTTTAAAAACAGAGATTTCAGAATGAATTTGTTGACAAAAATACACTCTCCCCATCAAGTATTTCACATATTATAATTGTTATTATGAATTTGGTGTTGAATGACATGATTCACCTCTTTCATTAAAGGTAAGCCTTCCCAATTCATGTTTAACAGGGACTAGTTAGAAGACCATATAGCTAAGTGCCTTGTTATCCTTCAGTATGTAATGAATTTAACCTCACAGAGCTCAAAGAATTTGATGAGCAAGCCCTCCACTTTGTGTTCCGGGATGAGCTTCATGGCTCCTTTGCTGAAATGCAGAATATGGTTTTTAGAAAATGCTAATTTGCATTTCTACAACCATTTGGCATGCTTCAGTGGTAGGTGTACAATAGATAATCTGCTACAAATACAGGAATTCCAAATCACACTTATAAGCATGTGTGCCTCGCATAAGTGGTGGAGATAGATAATGACATACACTGAACATTAAAATGTATTTTCCAAGATCATCCAAAAGGCAGAAGGAAAGCTGATGTGGGTTTTGAATAAATATTGATTTAAAGCCAACATTAGAAAGCTGCAGCCTCTGATTTTATTATTACTATGCCTTTGGCTATTTCTTCTCTCATACTATGTCCATAATCTTCTAATCAACCAATTTAGCCAGTGATTTTTATTACACAGCACTACAGCAATGTGCATTTCCTTGTACCCACATTTCAAGATCCGGAGGCTCAAAGGTACTTCAAACATTGGCTGGATACACCCTCATAGTTATCACATTTTCTATTTCTATGCACTTCATGGTCTGTTTGATGTTATTCATGAGCTGTAACTGAAAGTAATACAACTGCATGGGGCCTGAAAACGCTTTTGAATACAAAGTGTGGGCTGCTGTGCTTCAGGATCATATACATACCTGCTCTTAATAATGGAACGGAATTAAATGCCACCTATCAGGCTTTACTGCAACCCTCTGTTCGTGCCTTATGAACAGGGAAGTAGAGGTGGGGGTGTCAACTATTTGAAAAAATGTTATTAGGAGTTTGTTTTAAATTATGGTCATAATGAGGATGCTTTTATTATTATGTAAAGAGACGTGCTAGATTTAAATTGTAAGACTTTCTAGTGTCACTTCAGTCTGTCACACATTGTTTCTATAAAGTATAGCATATTGTACATTATTATAGTGGAGTTGTATTTTAGTTTGAATGTATTGTATTTGATAATGTACAAAGACAATCTGTTCTTAGATTTAATGCTCTTTTAATTCTGCCATTGGCAGCGATGTACTTGCTTATAGCACTTGTGATTCATCACCAGCCCTTACAAGTCTGATGAGACATCTTGTTGTTTTCGATCATGGTTCTATGCACTTTATGTAAAGCTCTTATTTGGAAGTCGCTTTGGATAAAAG
>JAVQJD010073357.1:0-41487 GCA_036023655.1 Nannoperca australis | reverse complement strand
AGGCTGTATCTTTAAATCTGACAATATAAGGTCCCACTCTCGCCACATGAGTAAGCTGCGTACTTTTTAAACCCCTGATGGTGAATTGAGTCCATATGTGCATGTGATAAAGTGCACGTATGCACATGCATCATTAAGCTCATGGGCCATGGCGTCAAAATCTCACTCCAGTCAGGTACCCACAGTTGGCAACCATGATAAAGAGTCAAATTAGCTAAACTGTATGGGATCCCAAGTGCTCTATAGCACACAGACAGCAATGACTTCACAGAAGCACCCAACTAAGCTGACATGCCAACTCCATGTGTGTATTAATGAGTGGATTGATGGCTTCTCACGGAAAATCCTTTGTCTGAATGGCTAGGAAACAGGCAGTCACCATTAGTTACATTAGAGGCGCTACTGCAGCTGTCACAAACATGAGCACACTTAAAAAAGAATAATTTGCCATTTTGGAAAATGTAGCCTACTTAATCACTTTCTTGCAGCAAGTTAGTTGGGAAGGTTTCTACCTCATGATTATGCAGCTGGCAGACGGTTAGATTAGATTAGCATAAAGAAAAAAGAGGGGGATACAACTAGCCAAGACTAAGTCTACAGCTACAAGCTAGCCCTGTACTTAGGCAGTGTGGGTTTGAGCTAAATGCTAATGTCAGCATGCTAACAAAACACACACAGTAACATGCTGTTGCTAAACAGGTATTATGTTTACAGTGTTCACTATCTTGTTTAACTTGTTAGCATGCTAACATTTGCTTACTAGCACTAAACACAAGTAGGCCTACAGGTGAGGATGATGGGAATTATATAAGTTTTGCAAGTATTTGGTTATAAAGTTAAAACCTTTGTTACACTCAGGATTAGGCTTGCTGTTTCCCTCTGCATCCAGTCTTAATGCTAAGCTAAGCTAACTATCTGCTGGCTCTAGGTCCATATTTAGCATAAACATACAGTATAAAAGTGGTCTTGATGCTCTTGTCTAGTAGAGACTATAGTAAAATGTCAACCTGCTCCTTTAAATAACTTTTGCACACAGCATGAGATCTTATTCCCACAAGATAAAAAATTGAGGTTGTTGGTGTCAAGGTGAAACCAAAAATTGTTGTTGCAAAGCTTTCTCATCCCGTCAACGATGAAATATGAAACTGTAGACACGCTGGTTAGATATTCTGAGAGCATTCGAGAACAGAAATGTCTCCACAGGACTGCCACTCACATTCACACCTCACAGCAGAAATACTGTAAGCATCACAAAGTAAGCAAATTAAAATAGCACAGGTTGTTTTTAGTCTAACAACATCTTGGGCAACATTAGATTTGGAACACTGACAGCAGGCAGGTGGGGCAGTGTATGTTTGAGTGTGTGCACAGTAGACCTCTTCCAGCGCTGCCAGAACCAGAGGGATGTGCTCAGGATACAGCAGGCCCTGGGACATGAGAGAGAGACACGTGCGTGCATCCTGCTTCATCTCATCATAGCTCTCATCAATCTCCACCGGGGCAATCTGCAGGGAGAGAAACACAGAGAGAGAGAGATGGAGAGAGGTAGGAAGACACAGGGCTATGCACCATTTTGAGTAAATGAAGAGAGAAATTGAGTTTAATGGGCAAGTAAGATTGAGTAGGTAATAATGCTGCACTGGGACCTTTGTGTGCATGTGTATATATGTGTGTGTGGTTACCTTGAAGAGGAGAGGCAGGAGCTGCAGTTGCTGCTGAACAGGAGTGGTAAAAGTTCGCCCTGCGCTCGCCATCAACCATTTCAACACTGCAAACACACACACACACACACACACACACACACACAGAGGATATTTTGGGTTGCTGCCAAATAATAAAAACAACAGACTTGGCACTGTGACCTTATTACATTGTTCTGCTACAACACAATCTATCATGATTTAGTATCTAATGATTTGGATAATTTCATAACCAGATATTTCTCTGAATAATTGAGATCAGAGTAGTAACAGAAAGTGAAAGAGCAACTAAGCACAATGTTAAGACAAGAAATGACATCTAAATTCAGTCTTTGGTAAACAGGTATACCACCACAAAAAACAGAAGCAGGTGCTAAAGAAATATAACAAGAAATATGAATCTAAAATTAAATATCTGCTCCAAAATTATAAATACATTTCTATCCTTAAGAAGCACACTTCAAATTGAATGTATTATGGTGGCTTTTTAGTTTCCTGCAAGTTACTTAAACCACCAATTTGTTTCTCAATAGTAGCTACTACCTTGCTTACAGTGCCTCTAGTGCTATTCAGCCATGTAGATAGTTCTGATTTCATGTACCTAGGTTTTAAAATATCTGTCTAAGACTTCTGCTGTCACCTCCTATTGGAAAGAGATGTTGTTTAATTGTGAAATTGCAGAAAACAAAAGCTGTTTTTGTCATTTGGGGGAACTGACCCTTTAATTGAAAAAAAAAAAAAGACCGTTGAAAACCAAAGTGAACTTCATTATTGCCATTGGAGACAAGCTTGTAACTAAGAGAAAAACAACATCAGTAACAAAATCTGGTACAAATCACTGCACTATGTCGCCGGTATAAACGTTAATATTAGAGCCACCCTCTCAAGTATTGAGTCAGACTCTTTCCATTACAGTGTTTTTTGAAAGGCTTGAACACACACACATGAAATTCCCATTCATCTACACATTGCTAGCTTTTAAAGTAGATTTTAAAGGTGAAATCAATAAGGGATCATAGCCTTTAGTTTGTTTCATCTGGCTTTAGTGTGTCAGTCTATTTCATCAAGAGAACAAGCTTTACTGGTGTGTGTGTATATATATATATATTTATTTTATTTATTTATTTTTTCTATCCCTGCTCTACACCATGTCCATCCACAACACAGTTTACATGCTTGCATCCACATTCTGACCCGTCTTGAGCAGTTTGACAGCCTGGGTGCGCTCGTCTGTCTCCTGGGTGTTCTCATCGTGGACGTGGTTGTGGATCTCCGGCTCCGACGTGAGGGGCTTCAGCCGTTCTAGGACCCGATTGACGAACTCTGCCACGTGGGGGGAGGAGGTGGGCTGGGTGTGGGGCAGGGCCACGTCTATCATAAAGATATAGGTCAGGACACTGGAGAGAGAGGGGAACGCAGGGGTAAGGGAGGGGGGACAGAGGGAGACGAGGGGAAAATGGAGGGGAAGCAAAAAGGAAAATAAACAAAGAAAAGGAAAATAGTCATAAATGCAGAATAGGAGCAGTTGAGACAGACATGGAGATAAAGAGGCTTAGAATTGAACAATTACAAACTAATTAGATTAACCTATTTAACCATGATTATGTAACCCAGAAGAGATAACACCAAGTTAATTTGGTACCTTCCAATGCGCTCTCTGACATTCTTATACACCTGGGTGAGTTTGGGCTCCAGGTAAGCCAGCAGCCTGTGCAGCAGTTCAGAAACTCTCCACTGCTGCTGGGCCAGACCTCCCTGAAGCACATACAGCAAACTGACAGAGACAAGGGACAAGTGAGGGGGATTGAGCAATGGGGGGGTTGTTATGTTATTGCGGCACGTCAGCTCAGCATACGTCAGCTCAGGTTACTGCTGCAGCATGAAAACAGAAACCTCTGAAATACTGTAGATGACATAAACCAAACTCTGTGTGTGTAGTTATTTATGCACATGGACACACACACACAAACACACACACACACACACACACACACACACATACCTGGCGTCCCTAAATGAGCCGCCCTCTCCACTGAGTGGGCTCTCCATCAGCAGCTCAAACAACCAGTGCAGTTTCCTGGGGTCCCGGCCCTCCTATTCAGCAGCAGCCAGTACAAAACAGGTTTAATTTTGGAACTATTATTTCAGGTGGGGGACATATATACATCCACTGAGGTCCTGTATGCACATATTTCAAAAGCACAGTTTTAGAAAATCATCTAGTATTAATAAAAAGACAAACACATTAGAACGCATTTTTTTCATGATTAACCCTTGTGCTACCTATACCATGGGTCATATTGACCCAGTGGCCCAGTGTCTTGGCCCAGTGTCTTCTCCACAAAGTAGCACAAGGGTTAAGAGGACCTGTGGCTCTGTGTGGCTGCACTTAGGCACTGCAACGCTTTGAGCTAAATGTTAACTCTAGCATGGCAAGATACTCATAATGACAATACTGACATTCTGAGGTTTAGCAGGTGTAATGTTGACCATTGTTACCAAGTTTAACGTGTTAACATGCTAACATTAGATAATTTGTGCTAAAAACAGCTGATGCTGATAGGACTGTCATTAGCTTTGCAGGTATTTTGTTGTGAAGCAAAATATTAGACAAATATACAATTTAACCTGATGATGGCGCTGGAGGAAAAGTTAGGGCATCGCCAAAGTTATTTCAATTTATCTTGAGGGGGACATGAACGTGTGAACCAAATTTCTGGGTAATCCATCCAATAGTTGTAGAGACATTTCGTCAAAAATCTAAACTACAAATGTCAACCTCATGGTGGTGATAAAGGAAAAGTCAAGGGATCACCAGAGTCATTAGGATTCATCCTCTAGAAACCATGAATAAATACAATATGGAAAAAAAAATAACAGAGACTTGTAAGAGTTGTTTTTGCTGCAAATGGTGTTTTCAAAATCCAATTTTCACCCAATAACAAATAATATTTGTGGTATTGATTTTTTCTAATCTGATCTTCAATGTTTTTTATATGGAAAATACACAGATAAATTCCCAATTTTCGGATCCCTTAACTATGTTGCGTATGGTGTATTTGTATGCGAGTATGAGAGCAACTCACGCAGGCAGTAGCGATGCAGGTGCCCCAGTCTGTGTAGGTTTCCACTGTGATGTTGGTTAATGCTGTCCTGATCAAAGGGCACAAAAGCTTCCATAGCCTGTCCACCTGAGCGCACACACACACAATAATGAAAGTTTTTATTAATATTGACTTTTCTTATCAAAAACGAGTGCAGTGTGTATATTTGTCATTGTGTTTGTGAGTGTGTGTGTGTGTGTTGTCATCACCTTGCTGAAACTCCAGAGTTTGCTGCCTCTGATTAGTCCTGCAGTAATCTCACACACACATCGCTGGGAGCTCTCATGTGGGTCGCTGGCGAGCTGGTCTAGGTGAGGCCATAGTAACGGCAGGAACACGTCACCATAGTTACAAAACAGCCCCTGTCAATCAAACGTGAGCATGAAGGTTTGTTCGATGTGGAGGAACCAAGACCTTTGTTTTTTTTTTTTAACCAAAGAAAGACAGATTACAGCCATTCGATTGGCGCAAGTAAACTGTCAGATGTCTGACGGAGAACAATGAATCACAGAAGTTGATGAAACAAATTCCAGCTCTGTGTAGTTCATTTCAGCCTTGGCTCACTGTGGTATTCTATGTCCCTTCTTTGTAAAAAGGTTTGCTAGATCGATTGAGGCCAATAGTTTAAATTGCACCTTGAAGAGACAGAAGCGTCGGGGGTTGAAGCTGTCTTTTCCTTTCCGATCCTCCAGAGACAGAAACTCTATGAGCTGCTCAATAAACTCTGGGTCCGAGAAATATTCAAAGATGACCTTTTCACCCTGCGCGACACACAAACAGACACCAAATGTAATGACAGTAATACTAAGGCGTCAGTGAGAGATTTTCCGTGTGGTACAGCATGAGCACGCACCTCACTCATCTCTTCATACGGTAGGTCATCTTTTGGCTTCTCAGAAGCTGCATGGATCATCATTTCTCTGAGAGGAGCGAGAGACAAAGAAAAAGCTGCTGTGATTTATAGATAACAACAAACTAAAAATGTGGATTGACACATACTGGCTTCAAATAAGCAGCAAGGACAAATGAATGATTAAAAAGTGAGTTAGTCAGCAAGCTGTCCGCATACCAAGCCAGGCCTCCACCTATACGTCAATTATTCTATCTAGGCCATGCAGCAAGTCACTCAGTCAGCCCTATCTAGGCCAGGCCATGACAGGAAGTCAGTTCAACATCCTGCTAGTTATCCAGCCACTCAGATCAGTCATCCAGTAGTTTGCCAGACATAAAGTTAGCCACAAAGCCACAAAAGCAAGCATCAAATCAACTAGGCAGTTAAGTCAATCAGCTATTTAGCTCCATCCAACCAAGCAGTTAGTCAGCCTTCCTGATTCTAAATCTGCCACCTAAACACTCATTGTCTTTACCTCGGCCATGAGTAGTAGCCCCAGTGTGTTTTCTCCACATAGTGCTGAGAATCCCACTGTTCCTGACTTATAGGTAGGTTGTTGCTGTCATACTGCAGCCAGCGATTCCCCTCACGATCCCCTGCACACACATCCTCTGGATCCTCTATACCACCTAAACACACATTCAAATACATAAAAAGTGAACACACATATAAGCAGGTTTTCAGTCTCGAGTCTTGGAAAGTGGCCCTGTTTCTACACAAAAGAAATCAGTAGAAAAGATTTTCTTATTTCAAGCAATTTATATTTTTATAAAAAACAAATGTAGATTTATATTCCAGTATTATTGCTCACTCAATAGAAAATTACCACACAGTTATCCTGAACATCATAATGTATTATTTAATTAAAGTTTGGACTGCTAATGCTGAAATTGCAACTGATAGTGTATCAGTAGCTGGATTGAAAGACAACTAAAGTTACTGCATTTTTCAACAAGAACTAAATACTAGTGTGTATTAGTGTTGTATACAGTACGTGATTGTTATTGTGTGTTTGTGTGCTCAGACTTACTGATATCTGATGGCTTCACAGACACTTTCTTTCTTGGTCGTTTCAGCTGTTTTAAGATACCAGCCACTGCTGAGATCGCCACCTGTGGGAGAGAAAGATTGGACAGTGGTAAAGTGGAGCCACACACAAACAGCAGCTCCTACTGGACCAGTACAAAGCCCTGTCTGTACTGGCATTTATCCAACTTGTTAAAGTGGGCTGGAATATGGACTGATCAGTCTCAGTTTTACGTTCTTACTTTTTTCACACTTGCACTTGTTGTGCTGTTTATGTTACACTTTTAATTTACATCCTGGCCCCACAGAGAAATGCCATTTTTTATCAAATGTTTATTTGTATATGGATGAATGACAGTAAACTTCAATGCAAAACTCCAGCTGTGTCCCAAATCCTAGAGTACACACAAGTTTTGAGAGTGTAGTTTGTTCTCACACTAGAAAATGCTTGATTGTTGAGTCTGCTGTTGACGGATACTATTGTCCCACAATGCAATGCACAAAGGGAATGGAGGCTCTACTCAAAGCTGGGAATTTTTTAAAAATAAAATGCATGTGGTGGTGACAGCTTGAAAACAAACTTGAATAATAAAAAAATAAGTATTTAATCTTTAGAAAGACATTGGGAAGTCTAATTGAAAGTGACAATCTGAAGTCACAGTTTGGCTGGGATCCAAGGGTGCAACTTTCATTTCCTGTTAGTTAAAAATAGTAAAGTATGTTCACTTCTTGTATGCTAACTGCAAAAAGAGTAAACTATAAAGATTAGTATAGAGTACATACTGTATACAGTTCGAATGTACACTCCAATCACCTTTGACCAGGTGCAGTGATTACATACTGAGTCCCAGTTATCCAGGTGAAACGACTTCATGCTTAACTATTGTTCGGCACTATAAAAGGCAAGACATTCTCTGTGTTGTCCGTTTAATAAAAATATTTGATTCCAACTTTATGGTCGACAGTGTAGAATGAAATTGGGACACAGCATCTGTGTTGAAGACATAACTCACAAATCTCAATGTTTGAACCACATTTAAATTCAAAAAAACGAATCTTCATCCTTACAAGCCAGTGGAGTATCAGATTTTTTATAAACTATAAACAGTAAAACCTTTGTTAAAACATTTTATTCCATCCATTTTAAAGCTGCAGACCTTGCGTATGCTGATGGAGTCGTGTATGAGGCTCTGAGTGAAGAAGAGGACAGCGTCGGGGGGCAGTGGGTGATCTTCTCTCAGCTGGAGACTTAACAAGTCTGTGGCCATGTGCTCAAACTTCCAGGGCCTGAAACACAAGCGGACACACATGCAAACAAGTCTTGCTGGAAAAAAAGCCCAAAACAAGTAAAACAAGTATCTTTTCACTAAACTAAAAACTAAATATGTTCTAGCACATATATTCTATTTTATTTACAGGCTAACATCACTGTGTACAGGCTTCTGGAAGAGTGCATTTGTTTTTTAGCACACATACAGGTAGAGTTAAAACCTACAGGTCTCTGTCTTCAAGGCAGTCCAAGAGATCATTGACCAGCTTCTCATATTTCCTGTGAAAGAGAAAGAGTCGCGTTAGTCAGTAGTACTACTCCTCCTACTACATCTACTACCTAATGGTAATAATAAATGCAGTCTTTTAAGGGTAAAACTAATAATGCATGCCAAGCTGGTGCTCTAGCTCTTTTGTAACCTTGAGAAAAACTAAGATGGCATTAAAACTAAATAAATGAACAAATAATACCAACTCCAGTTTAGATTCCTACCTTGCAGCAACCACGTTTCTGATTTGCTGACGCTGAAGTCCCTCTTTCAGCTCCTCTACGGATGGCGCCTCTAAACAAGGCGTGGGATTATCAGACTGTGCGATATGACTGGCTATCTCTATACATCTTTCAGATACCTTAAAGAGGAATACAGCAAAGAGGAGTGATGCACAATAAAAAACAAAAAAGATCAGATGAGACGTACTGATTTTTAATGAACATGTTGCTTACAGTAAAATAGACCCCTATGGTGTCGTGCTGGCGATGGATCCTGTCAGTGATGTCGTCAAGCAGTCGACCAATGGAGGGCTCCTCCAGGGTCATGGAGAGCGTCAGGCCACAGCGGACTAGAGCGGGCCACACCTCCCCGACACAGTCCCAGTCCCTCGCACTGGCCAGACAAACACCACTGTGCACACCTAGCAGGCAGTACAGAGCACCCTGAGCAACAGAAACACACACACACACACACACACACAGGATAAGAACACATGACAGGTTATACTGTATAGAACACATCATGCGCTGTAACTAAAATTCAGGGCTGGATCCTTCACAGAGAAATGTGACCTTGAAATACTTCACTTCCACATTTCATTGCAAGTCAGGATAAAGCTCCTGATTGGACGTTTTGCTAAACCTTGCTAAACCGCTGAACAAGTGATTACCTTCGCAACCCTAACTAGGCAATGCAAGTCTGTCCAATTTGTCCTGTTCTATTGAACTTACGCATACTATATGACAAACACATCAGTTAGTCTTTATACTTAAAACTATTTCTCTTGTAAAAGTAGAAATATTCCCACATTTATGTGGCTTGCTATATATAATACTAGGACTAAATATGCTAGGCTAACAATGTTGCTCCTTTGTTTCCATGTCTTCTACATGGATCATCAACCAGTGAGGAGGCTGACTTTTTACCTGGGACCTATCAGCTTTAGCTTTAGTATTTTTGCATCTATATGGTATGCAGTTAGCATAATAGCATTAGTACCTTTATTTATATTGCACTCTTCAAAAACAAATTTACAGGACATGAAAACAGACCAAACAATCTACACACTCACAAGATCACAGAAAATATATGCAATAAACATTCAATTTACAAGAACAAATAAGTAATTTGAAAAGGTAAAATTAAATGAATTAAAATAAAAGTTAAGCATCATACTAATTAAAATCTTGTTTGTAGAAATGCGTCTTTAGGAGAGCTTTAAAGAGGACACTGATGTTGCATGCCTGATTTCCAATTAAAGACTTTTCCAGGGTTTTGGTGCCCTGGCAGTACACTGCTGTACATCAGCCCCTGTCTCTAGTCTAGCCCTGGGGATAGTCAATAAAAACTGTTCAGCAGATTTCCAGCTAAGATCAAGAGTGTCAGGAGAGAAAAGGGCAACAATGTAGGATGGGACAAGGCCTACCTGCCTTAAAAACAAGCAGGGAAACTTGTAAAGTGCTGAAAGCCACAGGTTAAAGGTGCTGGGAGGCCAATGTAGCTCTCAAATACACACTGCAGTTCTGGACTACCTTTAAGTTTCACCGAAATCGATCATTATGAGCAAGCCCAGAGCGACAATTGTATTTGTCACCATGTGGACTGTGTTTGTGCATGTGTATGTGTATGTGTGGTACCTTAAACTGCTGTTGTGTGCCAATGGTGTGTTGTGGTGATAGCAGCTGTAGGATTCTGGGAATCAGGTCTCTGTAGGAGAAGCTAAAGGTTCCCAGTGCGGCCATCAGCACATTCTGGGCTCTGCTACGTACCTGCAAGGACATGCATGCAGATACACACACACGCACACACACACACACACACACACACACACACACACACAAACACATGTATAAACAGATGCACATGCACACATTCCCAATTAATTTCTATTTCCCCAGAGATATTTGTGTTAATACATCAGGTAAATGGGAACCAACAGATGTTCTAACGGAATTTTTCCTGCAAATTTTTCTTGTGTGTTGTGTCAGTTTTACCTGGCTGTAAGTGCTGGTAGAAAGCAGCAGCAGATTACAGAGCAGCTCCTGATGAACCACTTTATATTCACTGCCCTCAACCACCAGCTTCCTCATCTACTCACACAGAAATACAATGTTCAAATATTATTAAAAAAAACAAATTTCTCACTGAGATCGTCAGAATACATTTTAATTAATGTGCATTCCAGTGCAGCTACACCTGTGAGCCTGCACAAAAGCGTGTGTGTGTTGTCATACTAACCTCGTGCTGGAGTAAAACCCGGTCAATGAGCAGGGCTCTAATATGCTGCTTTTTCCCATGAAGCTGCAGAAGGAAAGGCAACATACTTGAATCACCCTGCAAGCGACTCATTGAGACTGACAACAATCAGCAGCCTTGTTGTGCTTTTTTCAACTCACCCTGTTTTCCATGGACTTCTTGACAAGAGTGAAGCTTTTCCAGCGTGAGTCAAACTCCTTCTTGTGAGTGCCTCGGAAAAACATGAGGTCACTGATGATCTGTAGTCAGACAGACAGACAAAAGGGCGCTGTGAGATCTCCGCGGGCCTACCGCAGGATAGAATGATAACATTCCACACATGAATAATAGAAACATGACACGGGCTGGACACCTTAATGATGACGAAGAGTGACTTTGTGTCATCCTCCGAGTGCTCTAAGATGTGATCTGGATTGGAAAAAGTAGATGTAGCTTAATCGTGCATCACAATCACATTCCAAACAAAGTGAGGAGTGTTGTGAAGTTAAAATCTTCACTCACGTAGCAGCAGCTTCATGGTTTGACAGATGGACTCTCTGTAGTTCTCTCGTGAATCATCTGGAGGGGAGGAGACACACAGACGTCCCGTATGGACACAGAATGCAGGATGAGCGGCCTTATCGCCCTCTGAAAATGTTGAGAGAGCTACTACTTGTGCATGTGTGTTATGTGGATGCTTGTTTGCGTCCTCTTACCAAAGTCAACACCTATATGCAGTTTGATCTCCACCAGATTTACCATGGAAGGCACACTGAGAAGAAGACAAAATATAAGGGGCAAAACGTGACAAGCCTGCACAAAAAGAAGTGCTTTTATATATATGTGTACGTGTGTGTGTGTGTGTGTAGCTGACTTACAGGTCAGATACGTGTAGTCCATCCAGAGGGGGCAGCATGCTTCCAGCTCCAAGAAGGCAGTGCTGCACAATGGCAAGACTCTGCAACAGCTCTTCCCTGTGAACCAGACCACAGTCTTTTCAGAACAGTGCATGTGTGTCTGTGTTTGTTATGAATTCACTTGGCAAGTCTAATCTATGGTCTTTCAACACTCTTGAGCAGCTAAATTCTTTCCCCCCTGTGTGCTCTTGGTTTAGGCTTCATCAAGAGCGTTAAGACAGATATTAAAAACAGATGTGGAACTTCAGGTTTCATTTTTGGATGCAGACAAATCTCATTCATCAGTAATGAAAGGCTACGGGTTTCTTTGTTTTGTTTGCGCGTGTGCCTGATTACATCTAAAAATGGAAAACGAAGCAAAAAAACCCGACAGCACACCTGCTCATTGGCTGATCTCCAGAGACGTGGTCCTTGATTCGCTGCAGCTCGGGGTGCAGGAGGCGGGACAACAGCTGGAAAACAAAGTTCTCCTCCTCCTGACCAGGCACGTGCCAGCACACACCCAAGTCTTCCACATCTCCAGCTCTGCCCCAGTCCTGTGGAGAAAGAGAGGTTTTCTAAGAAAGTTGTAGAGAGAAAGAGAGAGAGAATTGTTGCCAGTTTTTCCACTGGAAAGACTGGCGAGCAAACCAGCACAACCAGTCCGCTTCAAAACCACAGTCCTGTGTCCTTATACTGATATTTTAGTATTTAAAACAAATACATACAAATTACGTAACAAAACGATTTACTATCAGGTGAAAGACTAGAAGAGAAATCCAACCAGCAAAATACCTCAAAATTAAAGAAATTCAAAGAAAATCTAATCTAAATGAGATACAAAATGAAACTAATAAATCAGTGCCCATGAACTGCAGAGGAAAAGAGGTTGGTATTTAATTGTAGAAAGTAGCAGAGGAACACTCAGGTGTAATTACCTCCACCACAACATCAAAACAGAAACACACCGCTGCACTCGTACAAAAACATGACAAAATCTCACGGCTTGGAAGAAACTATTCTAGAGAAACTCTTCTCTTTGGAGATGACAGAAATACTGCAGGGTGAGAGTTTGTCTCCTGCTGCAACAAAGTAAAACAGACATGAGAGAAATCACCTTCGAACTTGCATTTAGCAGCCTTAAAGCAGGATTGTGCAACTTGTTAAAAGCAGAATTTAGCAAATCAACTTATAAGCAAGAACATGAACCCTTTCAACCCTGAGTCAATACACTCAGATAGTTTTGTCGCTGCAACCTGACTTAGTCTGGTCTCACCAGTAGCTTATGGTGGCAAATTGAGTAACTGACATTAGTGAGTCACTTTGTTGACTTTGTGGCTTTTCTCTACTTTTACACAATGAATGTTTTAGAATTTAGCATTATCCTGTCGACCAATCAGTGGGGTTGAGAGTGAGATGTCCACAAGTCCACGTACAGAAATATCAACTCTTAAATCAACATGTTTCTGTGGGAAATGTCAAAAACTGCTCCTAGCAACTGCTACAGCAGCAAATGGAAAATTATGTCAGTGGAATGGATACATCACTCTGTTTGCTTAGGGCATAACAAAACATATTGACTCACTTCCCAACAAGAAATCAGTTAACATGGACACATAGCCAGGCTGAATGAATTAAATAAAACAAACTGGAATTTTCAAACAAAGTTTAACTATGTTTTCTTTTTGCTTGTGAATCATTAAAATGAAGCAATACCTACTTGTGACTTCTCATTGCAAGTTAGGAGTTGTGAGCAGCTCATCCAGAGGTGTTTCCTTCTCAGTTTGCTTGTATTAAGGATTTTTACATCTCAACATCATTTTGTGCAAGATCATTTTTCATTTAATCACCAATTGTGACCCCCTCAGATTTATCTTGTGAGAGAGATAGCACTATCAGCAGTGTATGGTCCAGCAGTGTTGCCATTTAATAAAATAAATGTAAATGCCTTCTAATTCTCTTTCTGGAGATGGAACTTGCATTGCAATTACCAAACCTGTAATACTACATTTAATTAAACTGCGAGAAAGAGCAGTTTTAAAGGTTGTACTTGTGGGATTTTGTGTTTCCAAGACAACCTCATTGTTTCCTGTCACAGACTAGATACTTTGATAGCTCTGATGGAGCCAATTTGCACTTGCAAAAATAGCAAATAAGACACTGAAACTACGCAGTTAGTCGAGGAACTGGATTTAACTTTAGTACTGTTAATAAGATTAAATAATAGTGATCATTGTTTTGACTCTTAAATTAATCTTCCTCTATGCCGTATAGTATTGTAGAAGTGTGTGTGTGTGTGTTTACCCGTATAGGGAGGTCAGCATCAAAGCCTCCAGAGGTGCTGCGGTACTCGGTGGGATAGATGAGGGACAGCGACCGGAGCGTGTGCTCCAGCAGATTGCAAGCGAGTGTGTACGCCCGTTTACAGCGCAGACGCACGCACACACACAGGATCCGCTCCAGGTCCCCTTGGTATTTTAACAGCTGTTCACCATCCACACGGGTAACCTAAAAACAACACACACACACACACACACACACACACACTCACACACACACAAACACACACACTCACACACACACACAGACACAGTGGAAATTCAGTGGAGAGCTGTATCTTAAATATTGAGGTTCTCCAGTAAATCACAGCATCTGGCTTGCTCCCACTCGCATTAAGCTCCCAGGGGCAATAAAACAAAACAGAAAGGGTATCAATATGTTCTGGTTAACGACAAACCTTGTTGATATTTATGACCGCGCAGGGTGCACGCTGCATGCTGCATGCTGCATGCTACACTCTGCACACTGCATGCTGCAAAAAATTTCATTTGGCCATGATTCTTTCTCATTTAATGGTACAATTATATTCTTATTTTTTAACAGAAGTCTATCTGTTCCATTCCATTTTCAGTGTTTCATTTGATTCTGAAGTTTTGTAGACATACGTGATGATACGTTAATTTGAGAAAGAATAGACAAATCACTTCAGTAGTAGTGAGAAAATTACACCTGACCCCAAAATATTCTTAAAAGAAATTGATCTGTAATGGAATCAAGAGAATTTTTGTTGTATTTAGTTTTGAAGTCCTTGGGACGTGATAAACCCCTTGTCTCACCTCAGAGAGCAGCTGGAGATTCCACAACAGCTCCTTATCCAGCTCGTCTTCACTCTGCAACTCCTCATCTACACACACACACACACACACACACACGCACACACACATACATACACACATAAAGAAGCTGAATAATGTACTGTATTGCTCCCCTGACAGATTGAGCTTATTTTGCAAAGTTTTGGAGTCATTTCCACACTAGAGTCGTGGCTCTCTGGCAATGTCGGTCTGTTGGTCAGTAACCACTTAGGCCCAGACTGTAATATCTCAACAACCACTGGACAGAAAAATGAAATGTTGTCACTCATGGTCCCAAGAGGATGCATTTTAGTAACTTTGATGATTGTTTTTTATATATTAAAAATCTAATTTGTTGTTTATAACCGAATACTTCCCATCAGCCTCAGCTGTACTAGGTGTTTAGTGGTAATTAGCAAATGTTAGCATGCTAACACGCTAAATTAAGATGGTAAACATGATAAACATTATACCTGCACACATCAACATGTTAACATTGTAATTGGAAGCATGTTAGCATGCAAAAGTTAGCATTTAGCATTTAGCTCGAAACACAGCTGTCCCTAAGTACTGTATCGCCTCACAGAGTTGTTAGCATAGCTGTATTCTTGGTAATTCCACAGGTTCGACTGTTTTCATCAAAATCAAATTTAGACATATAATATATGCCTATATACATTACATGTCTTGCTGACTAAATCACCACATAATTGTTAGCTCAGAAGTTAATGCCTTAAATTTCAACATCTATTTTTATCTTTATCATCCAAATCTCAAAAGGCTAGACAGAAAAATAATAAATATATATATATAATAAACTCTATTTTTTATTTTGAATACTCTGACTTCACACTTTGTCTATTAAGATCTCTGAATTGTTCTGAGATCACTGTGATGTGATAAGGAAGAGTTATTTTTACTATGGAAACTGCAGGATTTGGTTATCAGTGAATAGACTTGTGAATAAAAGCTTGTTAGATTCTAGCAGCCTTGTACAGTTGTCATGCAAACACACTACAGTTGCATCCACTCTACACACACGCTAGACTGTTCTACACACACATACACCCACACACACACACACACACACACACACACACACACACACAGTGTGGTACTGACTGTCAGTAATGTGGAAAATGACGCTGCAGCAGTGAGGGATGAACAGACGGAGAGACTCAGCGGGATGACACTGCAAACAGACACACACATTTAGATGCCCGAGCAGAAACCAACCGAAAATGAAGCAAAGCAAAATAACCCTGAAAATAAAGAAGATAACACAGTAAATGAGAATGTAACTACAGTATGACGGAGTGTTGGTGTTGAATGAAAAATCAGATAAAGGTTGTATTATAAGGTTGTATTTCCCTGCAACCATATCAGAATCTTCAACATATGAAGACATGACAGTCCACAAATCTTTCCTCTGTGTTTCTTTCTTCACAAACCTACAGTACAGTGCTGTAAAATTCGTCACGCAGAGCACATAAATATGCACACCCATACCTTAGCCGCAGCTCTGCACATGTCAGCCACCATCCTGCCTGACACACACGTCTCAAAGATGTTGGAGGTGGCAAAGTTATACACCTTCTCCAACGCCACCTAACACAAAGGCAAATAATAAAAAGATAAAATTCATGTGTATGTGTAATTTCCACATATAACACAGGCTATCTGGCTTATGGATAAAGTACATGCTTCTTTGGGTTTCTCAGCTGATCATAATTGATAATATAAGTCAAACATTGTTTTCGGAAAGTCAACAGTTCCTACTGAAACAGCTACTACCATACACCAGGAATTATACAGTATGAGGGTAATACTGCATAAATGATAGAATATGTTAATATTAAAACTATTGGAAATTCTGAGCTGTATCATGAGCTAAATTGTATTGTATTGTAATAGTAACAGTAATGCTGATAAAGCTATTACACTCAGTTCAGCTAGTCTCTTATACACAATAAGTGACCTTCCTGTCTTTGCTGAGTATCTATCTGGGCCATTCACACTTTAAAGTCTACTAACAACAATTCATTCAAATCTGTTGGTATGCTTTAATGTTACAGAGTGGATCCAACACGCCTATGTCACAGCAGACATGTTGACTTGTCAAAGCAGGAAAAGCACAGGGGAAACTAATGACATTAACGATGATTCTGTTCCAAGTGTCCCAGTAAGTCATGACAGCGAGCCAGCCTGCACAACGCCAGGACACTGAAACTGAAGCAAGCAAGCAAAGAAGCAAATATTTACACAGAACATTTCATTCCAGGGGGAAACGCATGCGCTGCACAGACCGTGAGCTGCAGCCACACACAGATGTGGCTAGTGTGACATAAGTAAACACAATCAAAACAGAGATAAATGATGCATGTGAGTTGAAACCATTAAGAAAGTAGGAATTAAAAGTAAACAGCTAAACAGAACTCAGCCATCATTCATTTGATTATTTACACCTGTGATTTTCCTATTGTGACATGTTCAAAATATCTGCCATGAAGAAGGTAAATACTTTCACTTTCCATTACATCTGTTTTACGTGGGTATAAATAAATGATGTCTTGCCCTTGTTATGTAATTACAACTTGCCATTACATCTAATTCACTGTACTGTGCAATTCCAGTATTACATTTTCCTATTACATCAGTTTCACTCTACTATATAAGTTCTTGTCATTATTAAAGGGGGCACTCCACTGATTTTACACATGAAGGTCAGTGTACAGAAGTACGACTCAGCCTGCGAAGCCAGCTGTATTGATAGATGACTCATGATGTCATCGGTGTTAGGGTTATTTTTTTTTACTTAAATCCTTCATTACAAACAGGAGCTGTGGGATTTGCAGTAAGTGGACATTTAGGAGGAATCTGTCTCTTGTGAGTTCCCAAATTTATGGAAGTGCAAATACCAAATTGCTGGAGTTCCACATCAGTTACCAACTGTACAGTACTGTAAGCAAACCTTTAACTGCATCATAAATCATTAATAGCTCAGTTTCATTTGTTCCCTAGCTTTTGTCTTGTGTTTCTTGGTGGTGGGTTTTCTATTGAGGTTAAATGGACTTATTGTGAACTATGTTGGATAAACGCATCAGACAATGGACAAATGACCACCATTTTGTTTACATTTGTATTATGAACAGATATGTACCTTTAAAGCACCAGAAAACCTGGTTTCTAATTTCTATATCCACGATAAATATTTGTGACAAAAAATTGAAAGTTAAAAAAAACATCTTTAGTTATTATTAATTAAGACTTCACATGTTGCTAAACCCTGATTGGTACACAGAGCAAGGGACATCCTCTTTTTTCAAGCTAAGCCAAGCCCACCTCAAACCAGTGAGAAGGGAACAGACAAAAACCCAAATACAGAAATCTCTCAAGTCAAATAGCCCAAACTGATCGAACTTTGATAAACGAGTTGGTGTTCATGTAGTGCTCATAGTAATGAGCTGATTAAGGTTAGCAGTCTGTATTAAAAATGTTTAGTTAGGGTCAGAGTACAGTGAGGGTTAAAGTTAGAGTTTAGGATTAACGAATTAATGATCTTAATAGAGAGTGTCGTCGCCTTTAAATCAAGGACGTGCCTGTGAGTGTGTGCACTACCTTGTATATTTCTGTGGAGCATTGTGTTAGGATGGTGTTAACAGTAGAGGACAGACCCAGCTCCACCAGGCTCTCCAGATGAGTCTGTGTATCTGTCTCCATCTCATCTCTCGTTTGTTCCAGGGTGCTGCTGTCGATCAGAGCAAAACACCTGCACGAGCACAGATACACACACACAAGCACACACATAAACGCTGTTCAGGAATGAAAATGTCAACAGCGCTCTGGTGAAAAAACCCCAAAGAGGCGGTTTTACGTGGCCAGCAGACCGGTGCATTTCAAACAGAGAGAGATACATTCATACTCAGACGTTGACAACAAGGTTTTACAAAGTGACAGTTTGACTTGTTAATTTGTGTCTACCTGTCCAGAAACTGGAGAACGAAGTCTTCAAACTCAGCTGAAGCAAAACACAGATCCTTCTCAATCTGAGAGGGAGAAGTAGAAATGACTGGTTAGATTTGTATAATATGAGTGTGTTTTAGTTGGTTTAGCTGGTTTAATTCCAAATAGTTAAGAAAAAATGTAAAGGAATAGTTAAACATTTTGGAAAATATGCTTATTCGCTCACTTGCTGAATGTTTGTACGCTAAATATAAAGCAGGAGTCTGGAGGCAGTTAGCTTAGCCTAGCATAAAGACTGGAAACAGCTAGCCTGGCACCAGCAACCTCACAGTAACAACAACACTCCAGTAAATCCTCCCATAAAACCATTTTTACACTTCAGCTTTTGTACAGTTAAAAGAAACAAGCTACAGTATAACATGTTAGCTTAGCCATGCTAGCTGTTTCCCCCGTTCCTACTCTTTCTGCTAAACTAAGCTAATTGCCTCCGGGTTGCATATTTACCATGCAGACATGAGAGTGGTATTAATCTAACTCCCCAGAAATGTCAAACCTTGAAAAAGAAGCTCTTTACATGATTAATGTCGGGTGTTTCAAGAATTTAGCTTTACATGTAGTAGATAGGCTATAGTGTTTATTTCATTTTTAATCTTTCATGACTAAATTGTTAATGTGCGTGTACCTCTGTGAGATCACTGTGTCGAGAAGGAGCAGACGAACAATCCACTAAAGGCACCAGAGTGGTGAAGGTAGCGATGAACTGGAACGTTATCTGGACACAACGGCACAATGGGAAACAGATCCATTTACATCATCTGATGTGATCAAGGCCTAAGTTAAATAACCTACCAGGTGACAGTGGTATAACTTTTTCAAATATAGTAATTTATTCTGGTTTGATAACTTAATGACATCTAGAGACAATGAGCGAACCAAGAAAGAAAACCAATTCATTTTACAATCCAAGCAGAAACTGAGCCTCAGTAATTGCGAGTTCTTCAAGCTGAGATATTCATTCCACTTTCAGGAATTATTAATAGGATAGAGCCGAGCACACTAGAAGGGAATTTAATCAGAAATAGTTGTATTGTCTACTTGTCTAACAATTATTCTTCATTACTAATCAACACATCTATTACTTGCCATGCACTTGCTGAAGTCGTTGGGGTCCACCCCTGGCAGAGAGCCCATAAGCAGTGGGAGCACGTGTGCACGGCCCTCTGGGTAACGGTTGTTAGGGGAAACCAGGCTGCGAGCCATGCCAATCATGCAGCTGAGAGTGGCGGTGAGGGTGTGGGGCTCTGTCAGGGTCTCCATCGCTGCATAGGTCCTGTTACATAACAAAATGGGATGACGGGGGTTACAGACGGAGAGACCTGAGGCAAAGATGCTGCACGAGGTGAAAGAGACAGGTGTATGTCTGTGTTCTGAAAACAACTGGAAGCTAGTTATTGTAATTTGGTCACTGATTTGACCCGTTCACCAACAGTGTCAGTGTTGCAGGCATTGTGTGACACAAAGCTTATGGAGACTATTAAAAATCTTTGGCGCCTGATTGCGGCAATTAGTTTTAAAATCTGTACTTCTTCTCTGAGTCATAACTCAAATCTGAACACACAGACATTATATACGTATTTTTAGATTCAGTGTGACTTACACTTCCCGAGGATATCATTATCTCTATTTCCATTGGGAATAAACGTCCATCAAGCCACAAAAGAATCATAGAAAAAAGATTCTCTTCATAACTAAAGAACTTGGCTGAGAATCTTCACGTTTTTAAGTTTTCTTCTGTATCAAAGTAATTCAGAAATAGTTGTCTGTACATCTGTGAGGACAATGCAAGCATTATCTGCTAATAGATAATTCAGCATACATTTAATGGTGTCAATTTGCCAAAATATAAACAAAATACGCAGCACAAGTTGTAGCCCGCAGCTATCTATCTGATTTCCTTATTCTTAAAACTTAGAGGATTCTTATCCCATAAATCAAAGTAAGACAAATAATATTAATATGAGTAGCAAAATCCATTACCTTTAACTTTTTTCCGTGTGGCACTATCAATATTTTTTCGGCTTGGTTCATGGCAGATACCTCACACAAACACTTACTTCTCAAGTACAGGTGGTATGGCGAGTTCTGGTGTTAGGAGAGCCAGGTTCTGAAGAGCGTAGGCTGCATCCGTACTGCCGGTTTTACTGCACATCACCAGAAGAGGGCAGATAAACGTATACAGTACAGTGTCAACAACAACACACGCACAGGCAGCTAATCACAGATGACCTGTCTTTGTCCGGATTAGGCTTGTTGTTGCTGAGGCCTCCGTCTGGATGCCAGTGACTGCACTCGTTAATGAGACAGGAGGGTTTGGACTTATTAGGCACTGATTCAAACGGCATGTTAACATGGCAACATCCAAGTAAACACTGACATGGTGACATGCAGATCGAAACTGTAAAAAACTGGGCTAATGCTGGATGAAACGTGAAGGTGTTTTAGACATCTAAGTTATTACATTTCAAAGCATATATTTTAATAAGAAGCACCTCCTAACAACACATTAAAACAGAGGCACTGAAATGGCGTTTAAATAATGATTATCTGTAACCTAGATGTCTCCAAAATGTTCTGTTTAAGTTAGCCCACCCGATCATCAACTTTCCTGCAGGGTTTTGGTAGCTGTGATAATTGGTGGGAAAAGGACATCATTGTTCAAATAAAACTAAGAACTGGGAGGTGTAAAGCAAAATATGCAGTCAGAATCTATTTGTGAACCAAAGTTCTGGCTCAAAAGATGAAGCTCTGGAGACATTTTGGTCATTATGCGTGGGTTAACAAGACCACTGATTGGCTCTGACTGTGCTACAGACACAACTACACACCTCCTCCCACAATGACACCTATGACTTCTATTTCTGCCTGAGTAGAAGAAGTTTCTATCGGCCTTCCCACACGCTGTCTTTGTTTTTAAATGTTATCTTACAGCCTATTTTTACAGACTGGCTTCTCTTAATCTCTTTTTGTTTGATTCTATTATTGTAATTTTACTTTTTCACTTCAGAATTTCCGCTCTTGTTTTAATATGTGTTGCTTATTTTTTATGCTCTTTCTTTCAAGACCTCGTGTGCCTTTTACCTTCATACCACTTAGTACATCTTTGCTTTAAAAGTGTTCTGTAAATAAATCACTCGCTGAATAATGCTGAGTTGTATTTGTAGTGACCCAGCTGTCCATAATAAGGTTAACTTAAACTCATTATGTCATGTCAAGTTTGGTTCTCTTCTTATCTTTTCTTGTGTAGGCTTGTGTTTACATGTATAGTGTATGTAATATATGTATGCATATGTGTGTATATGCAGGGATATGTATTCATATGTGGGATGTATGCACGTCCATGTGTTATAATCCTTATAGTAATATATTTCCTAGGTGCTAACATTTCTCCAGATGTCTAATGCTGAAACACTGGAGTAATAATGCAAGATTACAGAAAAACAGGTCGTAGATATTATTATGTCAAACTACCAACGTGCAGTACCTGAACATGGCCAGCAGGGCGGCTCCTGTGAGGCTGCAGGTGAACTCCTGCAAGTCTGCATCAGTCAGCCTCTGACACTCAGGAACCAGCGTGATCCAGCTGGGGGCAGCGTGACGTTCCCGATGCACGCGGCGCACAACGCTCGCCGGGAGACGCTGAAGCAGCCGCATCAGTCGAGACTGCAGGCACACACACACACACACACACACACACACACACACACACACACACACACATATTCACCATTAGCGTTATCATCCAGAGACACATTCACACAGTCTGCAGTAAACAGATCTGTGATATCCTTCTTTTCTCCGGCAGTTGTGCATTTCATTATTGCGTTGTTAGTGCGAAGTGAGCCAACCAAGTCCTGAATGACAGGTTATAAATCAAAGGAGTGGGATGGGAAGCAGCTGAAGTGTGTGTGTGTGTGTGTGTGTGTGTGTGTGTGTGTTTGTGTGTGTGTGTGTGTGCATGTGTGTGTGTCTGTGGGAGTGGGAGAGAGCCTTACCTGCCAGCGACCGTGATTGGAGGGATGGTAGAAGGAGGCAATGCTGTTGAAGAGGCATGTCAGCTCCTTCTGTGCAGGGTTTCCTGGTCCACCCTGCAGCAATATAAATCAGATAGGTAATTAAACATCTGCAATAAAAGATATAACTTGTTTTTGTAACTTGAAAGGTCTGCAGAGTGTGTACCAGAAGTGCTGTGATCCATAACACCAAGTGGCCGATGTCATAGGAGTTGGTCAGATACCGCGGTGCCACAATCTGACTGACGCCAACTGGAAGGTTGAGACTGCGCAGGATCCTGGTGAAGATCTATTAACATACAGTGTAGAGTTTCACCTCACTCACACGGCCCAGCAGTCCCCAATAAAACACATTAACAGACACACACACTTCTGCTAATGACTCACTGTGGGAATATAAGGGGTCCAGTCCACGTAGCCGATGTTATCGTTGGCGAGGCGAGCAAACAGGTTCACTAGGTGCTGCGAGACAACATCAGACAAAGAATCACTGCGAGTACAAAGAACATTCCCAGAAGTGAAGAATGTCATTCCAAGAATTAAATATAGCCACTTAAAAAAAAAAAACTAAGATGATCAAGAAAAGAAGAAGAGTGTGCAGCCAGGCCGCTTTGGGCCAGGAGGCTGGATGGAAGCAGAGCAGGGGAACAAATGGAAAATCTTATCTGCATGTTGTGTGGAAACGGGCAATACTTCAACAAAGTTTCAATCATTGTCATCAAGAAATGTAGAAGAGCGTGTCAATCCAAATTACTCCATCCATTTTTAAGCTGCGTGATTCATTGCTTGACACTTTAAATATATATTTTAAATCCATCACTTGCTTTCATGCCTTCAGGAATGCATTCAGCTCTACAGGCAGTCAGGCTGCTGGATAGCTGACGCGCCCACATGGACTTTTTGAAATATGTATGCAATGTTATATGTAAGTGCACTGGGGGGTTGTTTTGGGGTTTGTTTTGTTATGGTATGGGTGGTCTGTATATATTTATGTACACAAAGAATGAGAGAGCCAGGGCACACTTGTACACGTGACAATAAACTTGAACTTGAACTCTGTGTTGCAGATTTATGTAAACATTTTTGGATTTTTGGAATTTTCATTCATTTCATCACGTCTTTACTTCATGTCATTTCACTATGGAATAAAGACTGTAACATTCAAGCCAGTGAACAGTTTGTAAAACGATATGTTAAATAATAAATAAATTCGCAATAAATGCCTTTGTGTGTGTGTGTGTGTGTGTGTGTATGTCTCACCCCTTCCCAGCTTGGCTGATTTTGCACTGACGTCCAGAGATTCATTAATTCATCAAACCACAACCTGAAAACACACACATAATAAAAACACACACCATTATATTCACACCCACTGACACACACACACACCTGAAGCTGAATTCCCCTCATCTATCTACAATTCCCCCAAATATGAACTCACTCCCTCCCCTGTAGATTCTGGAGGAGAGAGAGAAAAACTGAAATGGAAAAATAGAGTATTAAAGATGATGTATTGTGGAAACTGCGCGGAAACTGCGGATGAATCCAAGACAAAATCCAGACAAATAGCTTGCGAAAGAGTGAATACAGTGAAGAATGCAGTGAACGCTGTGAAGAGGCTTGGTAGCTGGAAACATAACCGTGAAGGGTGCGGAGAGAGAGGGAGGGGCAAAGGTTTTTTAAGAAGCGTAATATTAGCAAAACAAGGAGGGGGAAAGCACTGCTAATGCAAGAAGAATATTATTTATTGAAACTCCGGGGTGCAAAGGTGTAAACGCTGACAGGGCCTGAAAATGTGATTATACA
Organism: Nannoperca australis; assembly: GCA_036023655.1. Lineage (NCBI taxonomy): Eukaryota > Metazoa > Chordata > Actinopteri > Centrarchiformes > Percichthyidae > Nannoperca > Nannoperca australis. The sequence goes on along the minus strand of JAVQJD010073357.1, from coordinate 16,901 downwards.
TGACATGCACGCTTAAGGCAATACATGGTCACAAGATTCAACCCTATTACTTAATGAAAGTATTAACCTTTAACAACAAAAACAAGTTTGAGGTTGAGTTTCCATCAAAGTACCAAACTTGCTAAAACTTTATAAACCTTTTATGTTAGCTCTAGATGACACAAGCTGCACTTGGCGTATAATCCTGTTTCTGAACAGAACCATTCAAGTTGAACTTACTGGAAGCCCTGGCTGTGTTCCTCCGGGGGCATGATGGTGGGCAAGAACAGCTCCATGTTGCTAATGGCCTTCTGCATAACCACATCAAACACACACAGCAGGGGGCGCCACTCATCCAGCATCTCCTGGGTGGATGATGTGGGGAAATACCTGGGAAATTCACAAGAACACACACACACACACACACACACACACACAGAGCAAGGACAGACATGAGCACAAATAGATGCAGACAAGCAAAGACAGACTGTAGATACAAATACACACATTGATCTACAGTACGCAGCTCAACTGAAGATCAAAGCAATACATTATCCAGCAAACAAATTACATGATCACAGAGGATGAGACTTACAGTCTGCAGCTTTTGATCAAAGCCTTCAAAATGTGGTCCACTGAGCTGCAAACAAGCAGAGAGAGGAGGTGTGTGAGTGGGTGTATCTAAGGGAATTCTGCTTTTACTATCTTGTGAGATCCACATGTCCTCACTAAGGATAAACAAACCTTCAACATTCAGGCTGCAACCAACAATTATTTTTATCATCAATCAATCTGCTGGTTATTTTTTTCAATTCATCTGGAATCACAGTAGTACACATTCACACCTGGAAGTTGCCCACGACAACCCATGGATGTATTAGAAGAACTGTAAACCAGACTCTAAGATGGCGGCAATAAAGTTTTTCTCGCTTCCTGGTTTTCTCCCACATTGTGAGGCCAATTGCACCATCCTATTAGAATTTCTCTCCATGAAACACCAGAATAAAGTCATGCACAAAAAATATATTTTCTTGGCTCTGGGAAAGATTTGCCAACATTAAACCTTCATGGTTTACAAATTCACAAAATTGTTTGCAGTTTAAGTTGTATTAAAGTTGTTTTACTGACATCTCTTTAATAATGGCGGACTACGGGGAAGATGGTTTTTGAGGTGCGTATCAAGCTCTCTAAATACACCCATGGTTTACCCAAAGTCTGTAGGACACTGAGCAGCTCCACTGGAACAGTTGGGGGTTAAGGGCCTTGCTCAAAGGCACCTCAGTGTGGTGACCTTCTGAACAAGTCCACCACTAATCAAGATTATTAAAGTTAATTTTCAGTTGATAGATTAATCGATTAATTGGCTATTATTATAATATTACTATATGACCTTCTGGCTTTCTTGCAGAGAATTAAATGTGAATATGGATTACATACCCCACACCTATGTGCAATACATATATATATACACACTCTCATAGTATAATATTGTTATTACTGGCTGCTACTTCTCTTGCACTTCACTACTTATTACCATGGATGTGTGATTTTATTTTATTACGTGTGCTTTTTACCATGTTATTTATTTATTTATTTTCTCCTTTCTGCACTGTCCACCTTTTGCTGCAACGATGTACATTTCTCCACTGCGAGACTATTAAAGGATTTCTGATCCTGATTCTGTTGCAAATTTTTGAGCTTTGGAGGTGCTGGTAGGTTAAATGTGTTACCTTTGGTCAGAGCTAAGCTAGTTTCCTGTCTCTATGCTAAGCTAAGTTGGCTGCTGGAGGTAGCTTTATAATTAGCATACAGACACGAGAGTGGAGTAACTCTAAAAACTTAAACTACATGGTATAAAACCAGGTAAATTGATAGGAAATACATAAACAGTAAGCCAACACAGTGTTACAGCTTCATACTTGGGGAACCAGATGAGTCCAAGGTGTTCAGTTTTGGAGTAGATGACCCTTTCGTACAGATCGTAGAGGGGTCGCCATGGCAACTGTAGGTCATCCCTTGACAGCAGTTCCTTCTTCCTGTTTGAAAAATAAGTAAATTATCGACTGTCTGGTCTATTTATAAGGCTATCGCAGGACTTCAGTCAGGTTCTTTGATATTCAAACCTTTGAAAAAAAAAAGCCTTGTCAAGACCAAATGACGGCAGTAATGTTGAAGTGAGAAACTACAGGGTGTCTGAAAGAGCCTGCAATCGTGGAAAAATGAGTCACTGCCTCGCAGGCTGCGCTCAACATGATGACCGCTAACTTCCTGACATGTCTGCAAACACAACTCTGTGATTCTTTGTGTTCAACAAAGCATAATTGGACTGACAGCTGCCGGCATGAGTAATTTGCAGGTGTAGACATGAAATACTCACAGTTATAACCTCTCTATATTCTCTCCATAGAGAGAAATAAAGACTAAGATCTGAAAGTAGATACAATTGCCTATCTGCAAGCTAACCATGCAGTGAAGTTGTCTTTTAATATGATTCTTGACTTTTCAAACACCCTGTTAAGCTTTTAAATTGCATAGTTACCAGTGTGACACTGAGTACTTTATAAGCTTTAAAGCGGAGCCAGTCTTTTAATCCTCCTAAGAAACTTGCTTTCTTTGTACTCTATTACTTAGTTCTTTGTAAAATCAAAATTTTTATAGGACTAAACCCCACAGAAAGGTAGTGAGAGAAGAATATGAACAATTTCCACCGCCTCAGATCCCTCTTGTCTCCTCCTCTCTCATTCATCTAACAGCTATGAAACAGACTCTCATTGGGGAGATTTGAAGAATGAAGGGAAGAAGAGACAATTGGGGAAATGACGGTGAAATGCGAGGGAAAGGAAAAAAAGCCTATTGAGAGCTGGTGCGTGATGTTGAGTATCAAATTCATCTCTCAGCTGCGAGACATGGCACTTAATATATGGTTTAGCCCAGATCTTTCTCTTTTCATCTAATGGAAAAAACTCAGACAAATGACATCTACATTAAGGTGTTGTTTTGTGATGGATGTGAAAATCATGGAAACAACTGGAGACAAATGGGAAGTGATGAATGTGACCGTCTTGGAGAATATCCTGCAGTCGCTGGAGAAGTGACAGATCTGATCTGAGAGACAAAAGCAGGAAGCTACGATATAGGTCAGGGCTTAAAAAGTAATAAATGTACTGTTACGCCAACATACTTCACTGTCCTTTTTACTTACTATGAGTGTGTCTGCTTGATAGCATCTGTGTGTGGAACTAAACTAAAATCACTCAAGAACTCAACTTACTGAACTGTCCAATTTTGAGATACTTGCGTTTTACTTGAAACTTTTACACCACTACATTTCAGAAGGAAATATTCTGTTTTACTCCACTTCATTTATTTGACAGCTTTTGGCTTGTAAATTATGTCTAGTTGGGGCCCCATGTCAGCTGTCCGAGTGTTAGCACTTCCAGCAAAAAAAAAGAGATTTCCCTTCTAAACTTCTCACATGGTTTCATTTAAACAACCGTTTGAGGTCAAATGATCCAATATTTCTCAAAAAAAGCAATGTTTGAGAAAAGGACAAAAACACATACAACTGTGTGTAGAAGAAAGGTTTTCTTCTTTCCTATACCACATTAATCATCTAATAATGCGCCAGATTAATGTTCTGACCCTTTGGAGGGACCCCTAGGTTGGAAACCTGTGGACTAAACTTTCAAGTAGTTCAAAATATCTCCACCTCCGCCAGATACAGCAGTAAAATGCTCAAGTGTTAACATCTAATGTATCACTCACAGGGGCCATTTTACTGCACTTTTCAGAGTACATTTTCTTTTCACTACAAAAACATGTGAGCAGCTCATATTGTTGGAGCTGTTTAATCAGACTGAACTTCACTCCATCAACGCTGACAAAAACTCAAAACTGGGCAGCGATTCAGTCTATTATTGTTGTCCAACTTAAAACTAAAGATCTGTCAAACCTTCAGTGATGCCAGATGCATTTTGGATGTTTTCCTGGAAATAACTCATACAGCATAGAAGAAATATCTGTCACAACATTTTCAATAATTAAAATGACACATTCAGAAGATTGTGCAGCCTTCACCTGAGTGTTTTCTAAACCACTGTAAGTTTTCTTCCTCAGGTCTGCAGGTTGTTAAAGCTCCAACATGGCAAAATTCCAAATGGCAGAGAGGTAAGTGAAGAATCCACTTTAACACGTCATGCGTCTTGACATCAGTATACCACTTGTAGCCCAGTAATGTTTACCAAGCGGGCTGCTACCTGATCTCATTATACTGAAGGATACCAAAGGGCAAGAGACGCTATTTCTGGGGAGTCCAGATTTATAAGGTCAAGAGCTCGCGTTGCTGTACCTTGCCAGACTTTTATTTTTTCTCCTGTGTTTTATACAGTTATTTTACTGTGCTGTACTGTAAAGTATAACCCATCCATCCAGAAGCAGGTTACCCAGACATGCTTCTCCCCAGCCATGTCCCCGAGCTCCTCCTGGGGGATCCCGAGGAATTCCCAGGCCAGATGGGATATGTAATCCCTCATGTTCTGGGTCTGCCCCGGGGTCCACAGGGAGGCGTCCTGGAGGAATCTGGATCAGAGGCTTTAACCACCTCAACTGTCTTCTTTTAATAATGCAAAAAAGCTGCAGTTCTCCAAGCTCTATCCAGATGTCTGAGCTCCTGACACTGTCCCCATCTCATCTATCCCTTCATACATTTGTCTATGCCTGTGTGTTTGCGTGACACCCACTTGAGAAGCTGAATGAGCAGCCTGGCGAAGCTCTGCATCATGTGAGGCTCCAGGTTCTGCAGGGTGACCAACTCATAGAGCAGCTTGATGAAGAGAATATGGTCCTCTTTACTGAACCTGCGGCCGTACAGCTTCAGAAACCTGGGAGGGGGGTGGGGTGGGGGACATAGAGAATTGACCATCATTGAGCGGCTGATCACTTCCTGCTTCCTGCAGCTGACACACATCCTCACACACACAGAAAACACACAGCTTCTGTGGCCCACTTTCCAACAAGACACCTCGACTAACCTCAGTGAATCATTAGTTGATGCCAAGTGGACAAAGTGAATTAAAAGTCCAGTCTTTATTTAATATTGGAGGACAGAACACGATGCTCTGATGCTCTCTGGAGGACAACAGAGTAGCACAGGGAGATAAGTACCACCACGTGGTCTCCTCTTTAAATACTCATATGACACTGATATTTTTGGCTCTTTATTCCCCATTTGTTTAAGTGCAATAGACTATCATAGACCTAATGCTGAATATCTGGGTTTTAAAGTGAGCATTTATTATTGCTGTGACCACTTGTAAGGATATACTAACACTGCACAATATAATTCAATATAACAGCCGACATGTTAAATATTATATTTTATGAAGCTTATTCATTCTGGTGTTGTTGTTACTGTGCCAGAGAGGTGTCCATGCGACTCTATGATACTTTGTGAGGCTGCGGGTTGTGATTATGTTGGAATGATTGCATTGTGGAACAAAATACAAACAGTCCATCAAACACACCAGCCTCAGAACTGACATTAAGGCCTGAATGAACCGCTAGGTAGCCTATATACAGTATATGGGCTACTGCTTCATTATTATGGATCCTAAATGACTAATCATGGGTTTAACTAGTCGTTAGATCGCTTGTATCCTGAGGAGAACCTTCAGCACTTACGAGAAGAGTTTCCTGGTCCAGAAGGCGACCCCGGGCCACAGCTCTCTGAGGAGGACAGCTCTGGACAGGTTCGCTTTGATCTCCGCCAACAGTTCCGTGGCCTCCCGGTCCAAACGGTCGGAGTAAGGCAGCAGTCCGTTATACACGATCTCTTTCTGAGGGACAAAGCCAGCCATATCCCCATCCACAGTCATAGCCCACTGACAGTCGGGTCCCTTTCCTGCTGTATGGGTAAAAAGGTGAAGGCAAAGCGTCCCTCTCTGTATGCAGGTAATGGATTGTGTGCCTTCTGGGAAGTGCGCTGTCGAAGTTAGTGGGCATAATCCGCTGTGTCCAGCAAGCGGGCGGAAGGCAGGCGATCACAGGGGAAAGTATGTCACGCTAATTGAGCTGTGCAAAGCCCTGAGCGCAGAGGGCCGGTTCCGCTCTGACCTGCACCGTCAGGCGCTGCGCCACCTCTCACACCTCACACCACCTGCGGCCTGCACACGGGGGAGGAGGTGGAGGTGGGGGGTCTTGCGGGGGTCGTGCACTCGCCCTGACGCACGGTAGGAGGTAAAATGGCTGGTTCACAGGTTGCTAGGGAGGATGCATCACTCATTGTTCACCCAGGCTTTGATTTCAGCACCACTGAGTCCCATAAGAGAAGGCTTTGATATATGAAGGCATGTGTGTGGGTACTGGGTAGTGGATTAGGAGGAAACCAGGAAGGCCTCATTCAGGACTACAAATCCCAGCTATATCCATGCTGCAAACTAATCTGCAGAATAATATGATGATCTGATAACTGGATTAATGCTGCTCTCCCGCCTCACTGACCCACAGTGGCTGCTATTAGATAAACAAAGAAGTGCACTCTGTATGTCTGCTGTGTTCACTGAATCTGTTTCTATCTATCAAGAAAGAAGAACGGTTACATTGTACTTCATCATGCAGCTAAACAACTTACATGCTGTAGAAGCATTTAGTTTTATGTACACTGAAATGTGTCCCATAATGAGTCCCTAACATGGCCCGCTCATGTTATCCATGTCTGCCCTTGCGGACTTGTGCCACCTTTGTCCCTGACCTTCTCCATTCCTGCTTTACTGTGCACAATTACATGAAAATCCTTTTACTTTAAGCCCATGTAATTCTCGAACCGCTACTTGCTTAGAGGGTTGGCAATTGCAGGATATTGTCTGGCCAGCTGTAAGGTTACTGCTCACAGCAAAGGATTAGAGCATAATGCAAAAGCTCTTTGAGTTCTCTGGTCTGGTTACCTTTAGATAAATGAGACAACTGCTGCAACTCCACCTCAGCTTTTCTGGAGGTGCTTGACAACAGTGCCCTGTTTTTCAGCCCTGCCTCAGTCTCACTAATAGCAGTCTCTCACCATTGCTTCTGCAGGTTTCTCTTTTCTGAGACAGCGAGCAGAGCGCCCTCTTTAAAACTATTTTCTCTATAAACACAGGGGAAGACAGACAGAGTCACTTCAAGAGAGCGATCCCAGAACAGAATGTGCCTTCCACAGGGCGTATCAGTCCAAGAGTGTCCTGCTGGACTTTGCCAAGTAATCTCACCCAAGTTTTTACCTTTTAAATCCCCTCAGATCTTATTACTTTTGGGCTTTTTCTGCCCCTCGGAGCAGCAACAGCACCTGCTTTCACTGTCTCCACAGTTGAACCACTTCCAGGAAGAAACATGGCGTCTGTCCCCATTTGTTCTTCGTTGGGATGTTTCTAGGTATGTGGAAATGGAGACTTTATTGGGATTGCGTGTTTGTGTGCAAGTGTGTTTGTATGGGCACAGGCACTTGCACGTGTGCACACATCTGTGAGATTCATTATTCCACAAGTGGAGTCCACAGATGGAAAATATGATTCAAGACGATGATGCCTCTTTGACTCAGCAGGGATAAGACCAAACTCAGAGACAGAGAGAAAAAGAGGAAAAGAGGGTGATGGAGGAAAAAAAGAGGGAGAGAGAGAGGGAAGGGGGGGTGATGGAGGAAAAAAAGAGGATGAGAGAGGGAAGGGGGGTGATGGAGGAAAGAAAGAGGGTGAGAGAGAGGGAAGGGGGGTGATGGAGGAAAGAAAGAGAGAGAGAAAGGAAAGAGAGATGATGGTCCCAATGGAAGATGTTTTTGTATTCCACCAGCTTCCTCATCTTTGCTCATCTTTACCTCAACTCATACCTCAAGAAAAATCTGTCCTAAGCACACACACACACACACACACACACACACACACACACAGACACATCAAACCTCTCAAATTCACCAAGGATTTATGGTGATGCCAGTTTTCTCGCTCCTAAAATATTGGAAAACTCATGCAGCCAATAAATGTGTGTGTGTGTGTGTGTGTTTCAGTGCATGAGCGCATGTTTTGTGTGTGTGTCTCACTGGAGAGTGAAGAGTGTAAATGATGTGTCTGGGAAACCTGCATCGAGATGTCAGCACACACACACGCACTCACACACAGTTCCTTCCATCCAGCTGGGTTTCTCGCTGGGAGATATGCAGCCTAGTTCATCGCCAGACAGACGGGTAATATATGGCCCCCGCTCCTGCCTCACACACTCACACACATAGACACACACAAAGACGCACACACACTCAAACAAATACATAACCACATTACAACTTTCTACAGAACTAACAGAGCTGTCCGCATGTTCTTCACTCAGATTTCACTCGCCACCAACCTCTATTTCTTTTGGATGCTTTAACAACAAATTACTGAGAAAGCTGTGCCGGTCCTGATACCAAGGCAAGAAGGGAAACAAGGAGACAAGGAAATAAGGAAGAGGAAAAGAAGACAGACATTCCATCACAGCCCCCGTGGAGCTGCAGCAGGAACGAGCCTTCTAACCACGATTTCTAATCGTAGAGAAAGGCAGACCAGCAAGGAGTACACAGGTATGCAAGGTTAATTCCCTCTTCATCTTCCTCTTCTTCTTTTATCTCCTAGAGAGCAGTAGTGCTTGCATTGTGCGGTGGTGTAGTAGTATAGCTGCTATATTTCATGGTGATTGTGAATGTGATTTATGTGTGAACAGGAATGAGTCCGCTGAGAGGTTTCCCCTGGCTTTTGATCTTCCTCTATGAAGCAGCTGTGTGTGCAGGTATCACACAAGCTCTCACATGTGCATTTTCTCAACAACACACACACGCACACGCGCACACACACACACACACACACACACACACACACACACACACAGTATACCTGCATTCAAATATATTACACACACGTGTGCCTCTTCTACAGGTGTAGGTGGTGCAAAGGTCGACAACGTGTCGTCAGAAATCTGTCATCATCCATGTGAGGAGCTGGTGGGTTTGCTCACTGAGATCCAAGGCCTGCGTATTGTGACCAGCAACCTGCTTGAGGACCTGGATAGAGTAGTAAGACACAAACACATGCACATGCATGATCTGCATGTTGGCATTTGTTTGTCATCTTTAACTCTCTGATGCTACATTTATTTTTGATGTCATGTGCAAGAAATTGGATTTTAGATAACATTTTCTATAAAAAATATTTTTAACACTTTAACATCTGCAAAAAACTTTAAATGAATTGTGACTAATCTTATAATTATAAAAAACAAATCAAGACAATTGCAGAGAACGCTGTGTATGTCTACCAATCTCTGCAATGCACTTTACATTGTATTTGATGCGGTAGAGTTTTGTGGGAAATCTGTGTGACAGCACCAACAGAGAATAGCTCTTCTTTCAGTGCAAATGGAACAAGTAGCGACATCCTTTTTTTCTGGGAGGAAGCAGTGTGATTTGTGATAAATGTCCTTGTAATTTTGGGGGTAAAAAAAGGATAAAGAATATCATCAGTGTTAACAATGTTGGCTACTAATCAACTTAACCACCATCTGAGCCTAATTCAACAGGTCTCTCTGTTCTAATACAGGAATACATATAAATAAAAAGGTTTTTCTGTTAGGGATTTTAATGTTTGAAAATACATATATATATTTTTATTCCCAGTCAAAAGAAAATGAAGAGATGCGCATATCTTTGGCTGAACTGAGCAACAGCAGTGGCAACAGCAGTGGCAGCAGCGGTGGTGGCGATGGCAATGACGGCGGTGGCGGTGATGTCAATGATCTTGACAGAGACAGAGACGGGGAGGTGTGGTGTGTGCAGGATGGACGAGTGTATGAGCAGGGAGAGGATTGGGAGTTTGACAGCTGCACCTCCTGTACTTGCCAGGTCAGTGTTGAACAAATCTTATGTAACTACTCTCTAAAATGAGAGCAGTGAGGTGTTTCCTGGGAGAGTGCCACGCAAGTTTCTGATTGAATGGAAGATCTGTCATAGAGAGACTGAAACATCCCCTGAAGCATCTAAGTTGGATGGTAACTCTTCTACACTGCAATCACATCTTTATCTGTAATTCTATTGTGAATGCAGCCCAGAGCAGTTTTGAACTCTTTCAAAGTCATTGTGACTCAGTCCAGTCCAAGCTACAGGACTTGACTTTGGACTTGAGAGCCATAACATTAAGTCTCAAGTTTTGACTTGGAAAAATCCTGGACCAAAAAAAGTCCAAGAATCCTACAGCTCTAATCTAGCCCAAACTTTTAGGGATAGTTTGACATTTTGGAAAATACACTTAGTCGCTTTCTTGCTGAGCGTTTTGATGAGATGATCGATACCACTTTCAGATATCAATCTTCTCATCTAACTCTCTGAAAAGAAAGTAAATAAGCGTATTTTCCAAAATGTCAAATTGTTCCTTTTAAATGTATTAACACAGATACTTAAGTTCCCTATGTATCCAGTGTGGTTTTGTTTATTTCCAAAGCTGCCTTTGTTAGTCTCCTGTATTTTATACTTGCTTCATTCTCCTCTCTGAGTCTGTTTCTCTTTATAAAACATCATTAGTTTTGTCAAGGATGGATTGAAGGAGTAGCTGAACTTATTATGAGTCATGACAGCAAACCATTCCTCTGCAAGGACTAGCATTCAGCAAAACATCTGGATCAAACTAGCATGGTTTGAATAATAATTTTGTTTAAATTTCTGAATGTCTTGGTTTGTCTTGCTCGACTTTGTAGGATGGAAAGGTGGTGTGCCAGCAGGTGTCTTGTCCTCCTGTATTCTGCATCAATCCATCCTTTATCGATGGAAAGTGCTGCCCTGTCTGTCTCAGTGAGTTTGGTTTCACTGTGACTATGATTAAGTGTTGAAAATGTTTACTAAGATTACAAAATGTGATAAAGGTGTACCATCAGTTTATGAGTGTATGTATATAAAGATGATGAAGATGGTTGGTCCCCGTGGTCTGAGTGGACCGACTGTTCGGTCACGTGTGGACGTGGAGGGCAGCAAAGGGGCCGATCCTGCAATGGCATCATGCCGTCCTGTGCCGGCCCGTCAGTCCAGACCCGCAGCTGCATGCTGATGAAGTGTGACCGCAAGGGTAGGACATCACTCTGCTGATCTGTCACGTGTCTTGATTTAATTTAGTTTTTGCAATTGATTGCGCACGGCTGGTCCAAGGGACTGAACTGAATATTCCTCACAGAGCAAAAGTATGAAACTTCAGACAAAAGGATTTTAGAGATTTATATCATAATTGGAAACATGTTGTAGCTCTTTTAATGTGTACACAGTGTGGAGCTGTGATGGTGGTCTGTGTTGAATTGAGACTTTTCCAGGCCACTGTACAACAAAGCAACACAACAAAACAGGACTTTTTACAGCTTTTTTGTTCTTGTTTCATGTCTAGTGCGTGCTGACGGGAACTGGGGGCTTTGGTCTCCTTGGTCTGCGTGTACAACCACATGTGGAGAAGGCAACATCACACGGGTTCGTCTCTGCAACAACCCTTCACCACAGAAGGGCGGCAGGGGGTGCACGGGTAGCGCCATGGAGTCACAACCCTGCAACAATACACTCTGTCCCAGTGAGTATAGTAGAGTAAAGACTCGACTGTACTTCAGCGGCTTACATGTAAATGATGTGCTTGTGTGTAGTTGCCGGAGGCTGGACGAGTTGGACTGAATGGTCACTGTGCTCAGAGTCATGTGGGGGAGGTCTTACCAGCCGTCAGCGAGAGTGTTTGAACCCTGCCCCTCAGAACGGTGGGAAGCCTTGTGCTGGAGACGCTGTGGACTATGAAGCATGTAACAAACAACCATGTCCTATAGGTAAACCTTAACCTTGTCCACAAACCTTAGGCTATAGGTACATCCTAACTGTGTAAGCAGATATTACATTATAGGTACGCTAAGCCTCACATCCATGGATGAGCCTTATTCTTTTTTATTGGATGAAACATTTATTGAAACAATGGAAGATAAAAAAAAAACAATATCCTAAAGCTTTTATTCTGCCTTTATTCAATTATTGAAGTTTAGGGCAGAACAGACAAATTATTCAAATATAAACTTCCTATGAATCATTTAGGTGCTATTAATCCAATCCAATGGATTATTTGGACTCTGTGTATAAAAGACTAATTGCCTTTACTGTATGTGCACGTTTGTATGTTTTCAGATACATGTTTGCTCTCAAATCCATGTTTCCCTGGGGTGGAGTGCACATCCCATGGAGATGGATCATGGGAATGTGGACGCTGTCCGTTGGGTTTAAATGGCAATGGTACTCACTGTGAAGATGAGAATGAGGTAATAAGAGCAAGGAAAGGATCAGACTACATGACATGAGCCAGGTAATGGCTCAATGTCACCAATGTGGGGCACTGGAAACAACAGTTTGTTGATATTTGTCCTTTGTAGAGTGCTATAGTTGAAGTCAACTAATTCTGCATCTACAGCAGGACTGAATGGGTTATCATGAAGTTGTGTACAGAAATTCATGGTCCCCTCAGGATGAATCCTAATGACTTTGATGACCCCTGACTTTTACTCTAATGCCACCATGAGGTTTAAACATTTGATTTTTAGTGAAATATCTTGACAATTGTTGGATGGATTGTTGAGAAGATATTCATGGTCTCCAGGGGATTATTCCTAATACCTTTGTTGATCGTGTTAGCATTGTCACTATAAGCATGTCAAAACACTGCTGTACCAAAGTACAGCCTTACAGAGCTGCTAGCATGGTCATAGACTCTTGATTTTACATTCTCTGGTCTGGTTTGACAATGTCTACGACATGCATCTTGACACTTTGGTTGTACACTTTCCAGATCCCAAAAAAGTCTCTGTGATCTTGTATGATCACATTTGTACTTTATGCAGGTTGTGAAAGCTATGATTGGTCGCAGTTCAACCTGTAGCCTGTAAGTGAAGGCGCCGTGATGATCTAATCTGACATAGTGATTATCTTGAAAGAAAGAAATGTTGTGTAGTCTGATCCCGCCAGAGAGCTCCTCCTGTACACATCTCCTGTCAAACCTTTGTATTTACAGTTAACATGGTTATTCACTCTGCAGTGCGAAGTGGAAGAAGTGTGTGTCACAGAGTGTGTAAACACAGACCCTGGGTTCTACTGCCTGCCCTGTCCTCCTCGCTATAAAGGCACCCAGCCGTACGGCCTTGGACTGCAGGAAGCCCAGGAAACCAGGCAGGCATGTACTTTCGTCTTTGAATAATCTTTTTCTTTTGTATGAAAAAGTAAACTTTCCTCCATTTGAGCTACAACCATGAATAATGTTTTTATTCTCAAATGCTTGCTTTGGTTGTAGGTGTGTGAACCATACAATCCTTGCAAAGACAACACACACACCTGCAACAAGAATGCTGAGTGTGTGTACCTGGGCCTGGCATCTGAGGTTTTGTACAAGTGTGTGTGCACTGTCGGGTTTGCAGGCGATGGCTTCCTGTGTGGTGAAGACTCTGATCTGGATGGCTGGCCCAACAACAGATTAACCTGCAAGCAAAATGCTACTTATCACTGTCAAAAGGTAAAAAATATAAGAAAAAGGAAAAATCTAATCTGAGGCTGGCAGTTCTGGTTGGATGTGATTTCACTAAACTGTGTTGTGATTGGCTGTAGGATAATTGCCCCACGCTACCAAACTCTGGACAGGAAGACCTGGACAATGACGGACAGGGAGACGCCTGTGATCCTGATGATGACAATGATGACATCATAGATGAAAGGGTGAGACCGTGGCTTAGACATGAAGTTACTTTGAGGATGCCATGACTGAAAACAGGCAAATATTCACATCCCCTGTGTGTGTGTGTGTGTGTGTGTGTGTGTGTGTGTGTGTGTATGCATGAATGTGTGTTTTTGTCAAAGGACAACTGCCCGCTGGTGTACAACCCTCGGCAGTTTGACTCTGACAGAGATGGGGTTGGGGACCGCTGTGATAACTGTCCGTTTGATAGCAACCCGCTGCAGAGAGACACTGATGACAATGGAGAGGGAGATGCCTGCAGCATCGACATTGATGGAGACGGTAGGAGCTACTCAGCAAACCAGCCAGGCCTGGAACATGCAGTTACTTATTTCAGACAACGCCATAATCATGCAATAACAGCTAGCTCAACTTATATTATTAGTTTTAGATTTAAGAGCAGCTTAACACTGTGCTTTAGCAATTTTTTTGCTAATCCCCTTCACAAATTCAAAAAGCGTCCTTTTCTGTGATGTTTAACCTCAAACCAACCTTACCCTAACCCCAAACAGTTGTCTTTCTAACACCTCACCATAACCTAACCTCCACCCTAACCCCAACTGTGATTTATCTGATATGTTTCTGTTTGTGCGTTTGTGTCCCTCTTTCTTCAGAGGTTCTGAATGACCGTGACAACTGTCCCTTAGTCTACAACACTGACCAGAGGGACACGGACCTGGATGGTGTTGGAGACCAGTGTGACAACTGTCCCCTTCTGCACAACCCACTGCAGGTTTCTGAAAATTACAAATGTTTAAAAGCACACATGTATTTACTGAAAGAAATACAAAAAAAACACTGATGGGGATCGTTGCCTCACAGAACATCTGGTATGGGGAAACCATTTATTAGTGGCAATCAATCAGGGATGGAGGGATTTTTATAATACATGAAAAGGAAATGTCGGAAGTGTATGCATGGAGTGGGTGTTTTGTTAAAACAAAGCATGAAGACTAACACTATTTCAATATATAAACTATATTGTATGTGTGTGTGTTTGCAGCTTGACTCTGACAGTGACCTGGTGGGGGACATGTGTGATGACAATGAGGACATCGATGAGGACGGCCACCAAAACTCTCTAGACAACTGCCCCTATATCGCCAATAGCAACCAGGCTGACCATGACAAGGACGGGAAGGGAGATGTATGCGACCATGATGATGACAATGACGGTATCCCTGACGACCGGGACAACTGCAGACTAGTGCCCAACAGGGACCAGCTGGACTCTGATGGTCAGTGTTTCTCAGAATTTTAGGAGGCAGATAAAACAAACTCTGGAGACCTGAGAATATCTCAAATATCATGATACAGATGTGAACAAATGCTGATTAATATTTGCTGTCACATGGGGAAGATATTCTGTACAAGTTATGATAAATGGATTTTGCAGTCATGCAGTAAAATCTTGTGACTATGTTTCCAGCGGTCCAGGTCATGTTAATGTTGGACATCAACATAAACACTTTATAGCTCTCAGGAGTGTGATTAATCATAAATAAGAGATTCTTTAATCTATCCACCATTGTGCAGGACTATCTCACTACATTTGCACATTATTTCTTCCAGCCCCCTCCAAAAAAATGAATCCAGGAAATCTCATAATTCTCTCTCCTTATTCCTCTCTCTTGCAGGTGATGGTAGTGGAGATGCATGCTTTGATGACTTTGACAATGACAGTATTCCAGATGCGCTGGATCCCTGTCCACTGAACCAGGATATTGGGTCAACAGATTTCAGGAAGTTTCAGGTTGTTTTGTTGGACCCTAAAGGCACCACGCAGTCTGACCCTCTGTGGGTGATCCGCAGCCAAGGAACCGAGCTGCTGCAGACTGCCAACTCGGACCCTGGCATCGCTTTAGGTAGACTTTACTATATAAAAAAAAGAATACTTAACCCATAAAAGTAAAATTGTCTACAAAACGAAAATCCCTTTGTTTAAACAGGATATGACAAGTTCAGCTCGGTAGACTTCAGTGTGACATTTTATGTGAATACTAACCGAGATGACGACTACGCAGGCATCGTGTTCGCCTACCAGTCCAGTCGACGCTTCTATGTTGTCATGTGGAAACAGGTGAGGTTTGAATGCTGCTCCTACTGGCTTTACTAATGGTAGTAGATATTTGACCTAAATTGCCCTTTAAAAGTGTAGCTCCACCTTCAAATTCAGCTAGAGCCGTCTCTCAGAAAGAAAAAAAAAATGCAAGTGAGGGAACAGTAACTAAAGGGGGCGTGGTCTTGTGGTTACGTAGTGTGTGGGTCAGGAGACATTGGGGAGACTGACTTATGATTCTTTTTTTATATATATTTCATGACGTAGACAGGTCCCAACCAGTTGACTCCATGTCAGCATTAGTCTCGCCGGTTCAGGGCTGATTTAAAATAGCCGATGGCGCGTCGAGCCATTTTCCATCCATGACATGTCAATATTAACACCTGCATTGATGTGTTTCATCACAGTGCAGTCATATCATTTAGTTTACAGCTGTGCAGTACCTTTTTACTTTGTCGTTTTTTAATTAAAGGCTACATCCATCTTTATACTTCTTCAAATATCTACTTTACCATAACCTCCTTTGTATTTCTCCTCTGTCCTAATATTACAGTTCTCACAAAGCATAAAATGGAAAAGCACATAAAAGAAAAGACCTGACTTTTCAAATACGTCTCTTTGTGTGCTGCTCTACAAACATCGACTTAACCTTCACCCTCTTCTGTCCTCCACGTCCTGTCTTCCTATGAGAGCAGGTGTCTCAGGCCTACTGGGAGAAAAAGCCGTCCAAAGCTTTTGGCACAGCGGGAGTCTCGATCAAACTGGTCAACTCCACCACAGGACCAGGGGAGTATCTACGCAATGCACTGTGGCACACCGGAAACACCAGACACCAGGCACGAATCAGTGACTATATCCATTTACTCTTTATATTCTGCTTGATATAAATCACACAAAAGTTCTTATTTGAACAAAAAAACCTTCCCTAAAACAACCTTGAACACACCATACCTTGTCAGATTGGCACAGAAAAGCTCAGATTCTCAAGTACAATTTTATTCCACCCTGATGTCTGTCTGTCTGTGTGTGTGTGTGTGTGTGTGTGTGTCTGTGTGTGTGTGTGTGTGTGTGTGTGTGTGTGTGTG
>JAVQJD010073347.1:0-31606 GCA_036023655.1 Nannoperca australis | reverse complement strand
TGAACAACTTGTTGCATCATTCCCAAGAAGACTCATGGCTGTACGAGCTCAAAAGGGTGCTTCTACTCAATACTGAGCAAAGGGTCTGAATACTTATGACCATGTGATATTTCAGTTTTAATTTCTTTCTACATTTCTTTTTTTTTTCTGTCAAGATGGGGTGCTGAGTGACATTAATGAGAAATAAAATTAACTTTTTTGATTTTAGCAAATGGCTGCAATAAAACAGAGTGAAAAATATAAAGGGGTCTAAATACTTTCCGTACCCACTGTATATACATACACATACATATTATATATATATTAAAAAAACGCCAGCCAACTGAGGTTAAAATGATAGAGATTTAACCCCCTTGTGAACTTTTTTGGCCCCTGAGCCTCTCCAAATAAATTAAATAAATAATTAAACATCAGATATGGCCGGGTAAATAGTCAGCCCCCAAACACAGCTTCCTCCGCACTGCCTGCTACAACCAAGCCTCCATTATTCATTACTGAAATGCAAAATTAGAAAAATCGCTAATGCCCAAGCTCCCCTTCTCTTCCCACAAGTCCTTACTAATTTATGTATTCATACATTTATTTATGGTTGATTTCAGAACATCATAATCCATTCCAGGAGGAGTACCAGGCTCTCTTTGTTGAGAGGAACAAACTAAATCCAAATCTGTTGCACCGCTTTTAGTTTATTCCCACATTTGCTGTCCCTGTATTTACATGTGTACTTGCACACGTCAACTTGAGCTGCACTCATACTGTGGCCCTGGACAGCAGACGGACTATACCGTAGGACAAGCACAAAAAGAGGGTTAAAAAAAAGCGAGAGGGGGATCAATGTGCTGAGAGAGGTTTGTGAAGATGAGTGGAAAGAGAGAGCACTCAGTAGAAGGTGACAGCTTCCCTATAGAGCTGCCAGTCATGCTACGCAGCACCCGCTCGCACTAGAGAAGACACCTCTCGCCAGCTGAGAACTTATTGATCTAAACTCCCACACTCCTTCGGCACTCCACTTTTCTTTGGCCATCTCTCCTTCGCCTCCTCTTCCTATTGGCCTGTCAGTCTACCCTCTTAGCTGTATTTTTTCTTTTCAGACTTCATCTTCTACTCAGTGTCAGCCACATAGTACAAGACTAACTTTAAGACATTTTCGACTGCAATGGATTTTAAACTTTTCTTTTATTTCAGCTTTTGCAGTTCTGCTGGCTGATCTAACAGAAATGAGTTTTTAGGTCATGAATGTCGTAGCCTGAAGTGCATTCATTTAATCTGGCTTTGGATAACAGAGAGGAACATGACTTTCTGCAACAGTGAAGTGCATTTCCATCCACCTGTTTTTCACGCATTTTCAATTTGCGCATAAAACCACCTGAGCGAAAAGCCAGAAATTAATAAAAATGTCAAAATATTCCAGAAAGGTTTTAATGCTGAAGAAAGTTGACGTACTGATTAATAAAAAATTTGACCACATCCGATGGAAACAGACTTAGCGGATAAATCATGATGCACATGAAACATGTGACTTAAATGCCCACTGAAGCTGCAGTCCCACTGAGGAGATGAAAAACATCAGATCTGTGTGGACCGCTGAGGAGACTGTAACCTTCATCCAATTAATACATATAACAAACATAAATGTCATATGTTTATCATTTTCTCACATTGTTTTTTTCCCCTTTTTTTTAAGGTTTGACTGGTGTTCTTTTAATTACATCATTTCGATATTCTCTCTTCTTCTGCAGTGGTTCAACTAACTAGCTAATTGTTTATCTCAATGCACCCAACTCCTAAACTTTGCACTGCATTTGAATGGAAAGGTACCTACTATCTCACTGAAGATAAGGTCTGAAAGACTGCAGCATTGAACTACTGTATGCTGAAGGTCAATAAATATAATTATAATTATCTATCTATAGATATAATATGCTGCCTAAAGCTTGGTTTTAAAAAGTGAGGCTATTAGTAAAGTTGCGTCATGCATGATTTCAAATGACGGAACAACATTTTAACCTCCACCTTCTGACTACTGACAGGTCTCAGCTGAGGAAGGCCTGTAACTGACAAAAAGTTCACATTTTCACAACTGCAATGGTGAAACTAAACTTACAAACCAGTTATCCAACAGAAATATATACAAATGCCTATTTATCCAACAGCATGGAGCAAAGAAACAAAATTCTAAACTAAGATTTCAGTGGTGTACGTAATTTATGAGGCACTGGTATTGATCAACTACTAAACCCCACAGATTTATTCAGATTATTTTGTGCAATGCGTCAAAAAATAATTCATATGGAACCATTTATGGAATCCAACCAGGAATGTTAGGCACTGTGGTTAAGTTAGTGGATGCATGAGATGTTGAGAGTATTTTACTGCATCATCCACTTATTAGGTTAAACATTTGCAACTCATTGTAAACGCAACTCATCAAGTTTGACAGCCAAAGTCCAAAGAAAGTACACCTTAGTCAGATCCCTGAAAAGCAGTCTAGTGCTGAACACCGTTCATTTTCCCTGCCTGATCCGACGGTCAAATCCTGCAGGATGAAGAAAAAGTAAGATACGAAAAGCTCCATGGGAAGTTGACAAGAGATCAGCCAAGAGTTAGCAAGTCAGAGGTGGAGTGGGAAGATGAGATAGAGTGTTAGAGAGAAAGGTAGAGTGTGAGACAGGGAGTAGGTGTGAGGGTAAAAAGGGTAAGAGCCGAGGTAGGAAGCTAAGGAGAGGGTTAAGTGCAAAGAGTCTCCATCCAACACTTCCCCCGCAGACATCCACAACGAGAGGTTTGTGTAGACATGGAAGGCTTATGTGTGTGGACAAGGGTAACATGAGGATGTGCCTATGTATAAATCAGCTGTATGTCAGTGTGTGTCTATAGAGTTGTGAAGTGGGATTAGCTGCAGGTTGTAGAAGTATTTGTTCCCCCCCACTGTAAATTTACACTTGAAAGTATTCTTTTAATTATATTGTCCATGTTCCACAACACAGACATAACTCATTTATTTTCAAGTAAAAACAAACAAAAAATGAGAGCACAAGCTTTCCCGAGGATTTCCTAGAAAATTCTGTATAGTGTCCTTTAGTAATTTGTCTGTTGACCAATTGATCTGTTGTGGTTTGGACTGAATTCAGACAGCCTCGCTAGCATGAACAAAATAGTTCAAATGCAGCTTTCAACCAACAGTAGCACTTAAACAAAGTGGCTTTTTCATTCAAGTCTAAATTACAAATGCAGTGCTGCATAAATTAAGAAAATCACATTGCATCGAAAAAATATTGTCCTTGCTTAAGGATCATGATGCCACAGCCTCTTACAAAGGTAAATAGACTTCATCAATTCCTCCCTTAATATCATTTAACAATTATATATATATATAAATTAAATAGAAATGTAAAATAAATATTTCCATTATTTCCCATTATAATGATTAATGAACGCAATAAATAAATCAGATGCCTGTCCAATAAGTTTCCGCTGGCGACAGGACAAACCAAAATGTAAAAGTAAAGTGTGGTTTTATGGGAAGTTTCGCGCTCTCACTATTTTGCATCATACACAGTTACATCTCTGACCGGCAACCTCACAGAAACACAGGCAAGTCCTTAAAAACACAGTCTTTAGGACCTACGCACGGAACAGAATATTAAGCTCAGTGATTGATGGTGTTTTACTGAAATTATCTTGAGACTCCACCAATTTTGCATTGCACTTCTGCAACATAGTCAGACTCACGATGGACAGAAACCTGGCATCTGCATTACCCACAACGCAACTCGACCACCTGCTGTTCAGCTGGAGATTGCTAATAGCGGCAAATGTAGCCTTGCGCCTCAAACAGAGATGAGGAGCGGCCTACAGAGCTCTGGTGAACCAACTTCTTTCTAACTCCTCACCTCCAGACTTTTTTCAAACTTGCAGTCTTCAGATCCAACCGACACTGACTCAAGTGACATCACCTGATTTTTTCAGATTTCGAGCATCTCCCACAGAAGGCTTTATAAACCTTTTTTCACATATACAGTAGTTGGGTTTTAAATCAAAGAAAGATATTTTCTAAGTTGTCTCAGTTGCTCATCATTTGAAATGCTAATTTAACCACAAGAATCTTTAACTGCCACCTGACATTGTCCAAGAAATAAACAGAATGTTTTTGGCCCACAAAAAAGTCTCTCTCACTACTCTGTGTTTGTGTGTGTGTGTGTGTTTAAGTTGGCATCAGGGAACACAGACAGGCAGGTGGGTGGGTGGGCAAGGAACATGTTTGATAGCTTCCTATAGAGTAGTCCACTGTGTGTGTGTGTGTGTGTGTGTGTGTGTGTGTGTGTGTGTGTATGTGCGTGCGTGCATGTGCGTGTGTGTGGCTTGAGGGACCGGTCTGTGGGGAGCTGATTGCATGGGCTCTCATTATGTGGCCGGTGGCTGTAATGGAGTGTGACAGCAGCGTGCTGTGCTCTGGATCTCTGTCCTTCCAGCCTGCAAAGCCAATTAAACACACTCTGCCATGCTCTCCCACTGCCTCACCCTGCTTTGCTCTCCATCACTAACTCCATCCATGCTTCTTTTCAGCCCCCCCCTCCCCATTCTCCACCACCACCAGTTCCCATACCATCCCTACCTTGTCCATCCCCACTCTCTTGGGGGCCTTACATGCCACCCTTTGTAGCTGACTCTTTCTAACCCCCATCACCACCACATCTCCAGGCTCAACACTTCCAGCTCTTTCCTCACTCTTTTGCTTCTGGCTCTTATGTCCTGTTTGTCAACATGATAATTAAAAGCTCCAATTGCTTCTGTTCTCCCTTCTATGTCCCCCAGCCTCCCCTCACTCCCCCGAAGCCAACCAAACACCTGTCTCCCAGTAGCTTTGCAGTAAAGCAGAGCTCACTTTTTTCTTCTTTTTTGGGGGGAGGTGAAGGGAATTGCTGGGCTGCAGGGAGAGAAAGCCTCTGATGACAGCTTCCCTGTGTGCTGCCACACACACACACACACACACACACACACACACACACACTGAAGAAAGAGAGAGATGGAGAGAAGAAGAGCGAGAGCAAAATACTTGGTTTCTCAAGACCCAGAGCAGTCACAACCACTTAGGAGGAAAAATGCCCTGCAGCACCAAAAACACACATAGTCCATTTATCACTCCCTCATAGTCCCCCAAAATGTGCACACACACACACACATACACACTTCTGTGTGTGTGTGTGTGTGTGTGTGCTTCTTGGACAGGACTCCTGGTTTTTAAGTGTTTAAAATCAAGCTCTGAAAGTGCAGTCTGCAGCAGAGACGAAAAAATCTTTTGACATCTCTTCCCCTCCCGTGGATCCCTCTTACACTTCAACTCATGTAGATGCAATTAGTGGCACGATTCACTCCCTCCAAGGGAATCAGTGTGAATGTGTGCGTGCATGTGCAGTGTTGAAGTGTGAGTTTAGAAAAAAAGGGAGGAGGAGAGGAGCATTTGGTACCTGTTTTAAACCAGCCGTCGTCAGTGAAAGCCTCTCTGGTCTCTTGAGGTTTGTTCCAGTACTCCTTAAAGACAGATGGACCACAAACTAGGAGCTCCCCTTCCTTCCCCTCCAGACCTGGACGTACCTTCGATACATATACAGAGAGATAAGAAAGAGCTTAAATGGCTATCCGCTTGAGTACTACAGCCAACAACAGCAAGACAACACATGCTAGACTGAATCTAACCAGCATGCAGAGTTATGAATGCAAAATACTAAAAATACTGAAAATAATATTTCCAATGGTTATAAATACAGAATTAATGAGAATATCCCATATGTTATACTTAATTCTGGAAAATATGCAGTCATCAGAATCAGAATCAGAATCAGAATCAGAATGGTTTATTGCCAAGTATGAATTCACATACAAGGCACATCCTGGCTTTTGGGGTTTGGTGTTTGAAATTCAAAATCAAATCAAACTACTTCTTGACATACTTCTGTTTTTCATCCGCTGCCTGTGGAAAAATAATTTACACCTGTATAAGGTACAAGATGAATACCGTCATTGATTACCTGGGTCTCTCTGTGATTTCCCTCCACAATTGTGGTGTTGGTTGTGTTGTTCATAACAATCCGAACTTCCACACTGGGAAGCGGCAATCCTACAGCACCTGTGAACAAGTACAAAGGGAATATAGTCACTTGAAAGCAACATTTTGGTCCCTTTTAAAGACACTTATATGGACAATAACCAAAGGAGCGATCATCATCAACCTTTAATGCAGAATTTCTACCACAGGGGGAGCGCTCTCTTCTAAGATGGCCTTAACCTCCGTCTGCAGGGCACAACTGGTCACTAAATGGTTTGCTGAGCTTGTAAAACACTAAACTGAAAGCCATTCGTCTCAGTCACCAGTCAGCTTACATAGCCAGTAACAGACGTTTTCTCCAACATCAAATAAACCCCAAATAAGAGAACTGTGTTTGGACATTTGTCTATTCTCACAGACATTGCAAACTAGTAAGAATACTGATAGGGTCTTCTTGAAATGACACCAAACTGCAGCATCTCCTCCAACACACAGTACCAATAAAATCCCATGCCCCTCCATAACCATCAACTTAAAGAACAGTTTATATGGTTTCTGAGAAAAAAAAAGAAAAAAAGAAAAAAGTACTGACTGTACAGTAAAATTTAGTCCTTCAGTCCTTCTGGACCACTGCTGAGTGCTTGACAAGGCTTTTTATCGCAGCACAGTTGCATAAAAATGTTCTAACCGAGCTGACAAATTATGAAATACAATAAGAACTGAGTGACTGTTGTAACTGTGAGTTGCAGTAACGTTTAAGTGAAAACTATTAATAAGAAATGTGTAAAAAATTAAATTAAAAAAAGTTTTACAAATTGAAAATTCCCACATGTTCTCACATCACCTGCAGTCTCCATTCTTTGTGTGTGTACAAGTGTGAACTCCTGAGTTAAGTAATTATAGCAAAGCGTGCACAGGGGATGCACAGAGAAGGTCACAGTGGTCTTTTCTGTGTGCGCGTGTGTGCGTGCCTGCCTTAAGGCTATTATACCATTTCACAGACCGCTGCTCTCCCAATAAAGAGCAGGTCAGGCCCCCGATTAAAGAGTGATTCTCTCACTTCATATTGAACCAATCCACTCCAGTACTGATTGGCAATGTCTATCACACACCCTCCATCACTTGCACTCAGTCCAGCAGGGACACAACCAACTGGCCACAAAAGTACCTCGACTGTTTGTCAGTGGACAAGCAGGTTAACAAACAAGCTTGTTAAGTTATAATGATCACTGCGCCCTGAACTGCTATGGACCGTGTGAACAAGGATAATAGAGACCTGAAGTGCGAGTTGGCTTACATTCATTAGATTCACAGTATGGAGGATGGAGTGAATGCTCCTTTAGAACTACATCGGGAGGGTTGAATATCTTGTCCGTGTGTCCGACCATTTCTGTGACTTTACGAAACTGAAAATCTGACATTTACTTCCACTCCACGCTGTGATTGGCCAGCTGTGAGGAGGTGAGAAAGAATCCAGGGGTTGTCACTTTTTGTCTGTGCAACACTATGAACGCCTTCCAGGAGAGACTGCCTGAAAATGTGTGCCATTATTGCCACATTTGAACTATATGGTGTCTCCCTCCTCTCTATGACAGCCAGCTTTTCACTTTGCATCTGAGTGTGGCTGTTCAGAAAACTATAAACACCAAGTCGGACAACACGTCATACAAACCAGCTCTTTTCCAGCATAAACAGAACCTTAATGCATCAAAATATGAGTCACCTGAATAAAAGAGGCCCTATGTTAGATCAATGCTGTCAAGGCTGTACTACTTAATGTTGAATAGGCATTAAGGTAAGGTGTAAGTTACTTTAAAGGTATATTTCTTAGGGATATGTAAGGATACTTCTGGTTTAATTTGTGTCTTTCATTACTCATCAAATAATTGATGTGATCTGGGAACACGGTGATATCGCAACGGAGAATGAAAGGAGCGGTCAGAAGATCAGACAGGTTGTAAACAAGCTAACAGTTTAGCAAGATAATCTAAACCACTCTATTTGGAGGTAACACTGAAGGTTAAGTGCACCTGAAATGATAAACAGTAAATTTGGGTAATAAATCTACCATTCCTTTTTGTTTTCTTTTCCAAATATGTTTGACTGATGTGTTTTGTCCTCTCAAATCATCTGACAGCTTGTTTTTTCTCCCTGTTAGACTTCTTCTTCTAAGTCGCCACATTCCAAGATCTCAGAAATTAACATGGTGAGTATAAAGTTATTAGGGATCGGAACAATGATGAATTATCCTTTAGAACAAACCTGGTAAATAAGAGACCCAAACCAAAAAGATCTATCTATCTATCAGCCTCTCGTCCTCTTTTCCTCTGATCGAGGGTGAAGAAGCGCAGGCCGAGTAATCTTCTTTGAGTCCAGCAAAAAAAAAAAAAAAAACTGCCGTCTACAAAATGACAAAAACAGACTTGTCTCCCTCAATGACAAAGTCTCCACAATCCATTTACGGTTCAATACAGGGAATCTCTCTCCCTTTCTACGCCCTCCTCTATCATCATTTTTTCCCTCTCATGTCAAGAGCTTTAGAAATTCTGGAGGCATGTAGTTTTCTGGTCTCGATGATTCAACATTGAGTGCCATTTTGAAGAGTACAGGAAAGTTATAAATGCTACCTGCTGGGTGGGAAAAGGTCTGTGTGGAGAAGGAATGACAAAAGGTCTAGATAGGATTGTTCTATTCTTCCAAGAAGTTAATGAAAGACTGAAAATGTGGGCATCATACATATGAAATGAAGCTTTGGCAAAATGACATCAGGAGGAAGACAGATTTAGGGAGAGAAGGTGTGACACTGTTTCTATTCTCAATGTCAGTAAAAAAATTAAGAAATAGAGGCTGAACAGTAGAAAGAAAAAGAATAAAAAAGATGAAAAGGGCAGCAGGGTGAGATAATAACAAGATGGAAGTAGGTAGAACTAATCTCACATATTTACTCCTCAACAAGGGCAATATGACCTAGAAAGCCACACTGCTGTCAATGTGGAATGCCCCCAAACTGAAAACTACACAACAAAATCGGGCCCACCAGATGCCCTAAATACAGTAGAAAAATATGAATACAATTGGTGCGAGTAAGTGTATTAAGAGCTGTGTTGTGTGCTACTTAGTCGGCACAGGCCTGGAAGAAAAGAAAGTGAGTGTGTGTAAGAGAGTGAGAAAGAGGGACTCCACTCCACTGCTCTTCCTATGGCTGCTATTGATCCATTTTAACCTACTTAAAAACAAGACAGGAACACACCGACTCAAACAGGCACAAGCGCATGCCTGCATACGCACAGGCATACACACATCTTCCACAAAAGTGTCTGCGCTGCAGTGGAAACATCAATAGAAACACAGACCTCTTGAAGACATTCTTAATAATCACCTGAGAGGAATCAAACACAGCCTGCTCAGTTTATGTCAAACATAACCTGACAAACAAACAAAACAATACCCCCCCAACGAAACCGCAGACAGAGGGTTACCCAATCCACTTGCAAGCTAATTAGCGTTACTTGTAAAGAACAAGAGTTGGTTGGGGAACAGGGAGGGAAGGAGAAGGCTGGGAGAGAGAGAGGAAGCGGGTGGGGACAGGAGAAGCCAGGAGAAGAAAGCAACCACCACTAGGCTGACCTCATTTCCAGACCGTGCCTTTGTTTCTACATGTGAGGGAGGTGTAGTTGGGATGATGGGGTTTTAACTGACATCACACCAGAGGAAACTGCCTACGATCAAAACGCTGAGAAATATGTCCATGGCATCTTAGAATCTGCTACATATTGAAATATAGCCATCAACATATTGAAACAATATTAATACTTTCTAAGATCTAGATGTGTAGACGCCTTCAATGAAATATGGACTACCAGATTTCACCAACAAATCTGCAAAACTACATTTAATGGGATGTGTTATTATCAGCTGCTTCACAATAAACTTCAACTTTGAAAGAGGATGGAAAGCAAAAAGCCCAATCCTCTGCTCCATGAAGTCATTTTCATTTTAATTAATCTCCATAAAAGCCTCGAGTTCTGTCTAAAACCATACTCCCTGTCTATTCAGTGTGATTATAGTGGAAAAAAATCACTGATTGCAAGTTTGTTGATTGATATCCATAAGCTAGTCAATTCTGAAAGTATTGCCAGCTACATGCATAACGACATAGCAACAACAGACAAAAGAGGTACCGTACGTGAGGAATTATCGCCCTTGGTTTGTTTTGTCATGAAAGGGTTTTCAAGCTTGAGTAACTGCTGATTATCAGATGTCAAACCTGTTTTTAAATTTTTTTTTGTTCTGGCTTAATTTCCTGCCGTTGATCGTTGTTTTGTAACCTCACCACAGTTTGCTTGGAAGAAGACCAAGACCTGCATTTTCAGCTCTTATAGTGCTGTTTTAAAACCTGAGGTCGCTTGACATTATTGTTATCCACCAGAGTGAAGGATTTGGAATAAACTACTCTAAAACATAGCTGGTCTGAGACCGACCTAAGTTTACTTTTATTGGTTTGCTCCTACATCTGTTTTCACACACTAAAAGCATGTGTGTGTGTGTGTGTGTGTGTGTGTGTGTGTGTCTGTGGGTGTATAAGTATATATATATACACTCAGTCAAACTTGTGTACCTGGGAAGCGTTGGCCCTTGAGAGGGTTGGACAGTGCCATGCCGACCTCGGTCATGCCGTAGCGTTCCAGCAGTGTGTGTCCTGTAATCTCCTCCCAGCGCTGCAGTGTGGGAAGAGGGAGAGCAGCCGAGCCCGAAACCATCAGCCTGGAGGGAGAGGGCCGGACGTGAGGGAAACACTCCAGGATCCAAATAACTAAATAATAATAATATTTCTAGGTTATACTACGCCATCAAACTTTGTGAATTGTGTCAATTTAAAGTATTTCAGGACTGGAAATAACAAGAGATAAGGGTGATGACGGCCTTGAAAGTTTACAAAATTCCTGTGAAACAAAAGGTGTAAAACGTGTTTCAGATAATAAGGAATATAGTTTTTCTACATCCACAGTTGACATTATTTGTTGTGTGTGTTATGTTAACATGTGCTGTGGGTGATTTGTGGGAGTCAGTGAGTAGGGGATTTATGTCCACAGTGTTAAAGGTAGAACATTTCGGCATATTTTGATGAAAAACCACAAAGCAGTAGAAAATATTGGCAGCACACAGCCAACACATCAAAAACATATCAAGGGACAATAAAACACCCCCCGAAAACAATCACTAAACTCTATTCCAATATGTATGCACACATAATGTAATTACTGTATATATAGATATCTATCTATCTATCTATCTATCTATCTATATATATATATATATAGATATATATATTTAGATATATACACACACACACACACATATATATATCCACACATACATCTACCTATGAGTATACTGTCTGTCATTGATCCCACAGCAAGTACCTGATCCTCTCTTTGCAGACCGCTCTGACAAAGTCCTTGACATGAGGCTGTGTGAAGTGCTGGTCATAGTACCGTATCAGCTTTGAGTAGATAGTTGGCACAGCCATGAAGACGTTAACCAGAGGAGCCTTGGAGCTCAACAGCATCTCCCACACCTGGGAGAAAGACAAAGAGAGATAAGCACAACATATAACTGAAGAGGGAGGAAGGAAGAGGGAGATAAGGAAAGGCCGAAATTAAAGAATGATTACATCCAGATTCATTCCTTGAATGCATGTGCAAGTTTTTTTCTTTTTTTGATGTAAATGGCAGGGTAAGGTTCAGACAGCAGCCTCATATTAAACCTGTCAACACGATGCCAAAAAAAGACAAGAAAAAAAAGTCAAGATTTGTAAAGGTCAGGGCGAGGAAAACAGCAGGCTGCTGTAGGGCAGAGCTGGCACGTCGGCCAGTTAAAAGACCTTCTGTACGGCTACTTTTGACAAATGTGCTTTTTGACTGTTACAGAAGGAGCCACTCGTGTCCTCCGCAGAATCAAGCACGCTGCTTTTAACACACGCACACGCACACACACCCCTTAATGGACAGACCTACATGCACATATAAAAATACTGTTCAAATATCACATAAACTCACTTGTTCAAGGACAAAGCAATTTTACACACCCCGCCCCACCCACTCCTCCTCATCTCTCACACACACACACACTCTCTCTGGGTATATCGCAGTAGACGATGGGAGGATGGGAGGACAGCATGAATTAAGTGAAGGTGAACGACAGCTTCTCTAAGTCCCGTCTTCCCCCTGGGATACAAACGCTCCTCCCCAGCTGTCTCCCCTCCCCTCTCAGTCTACTTATCCTCACTTCTTCTTCTTTCATTCTACCTCCATTCCCCAAGTGCTTCTTTTTCATTCTCTACTTTCATCTCTGACCCCACATCTTCCCTTCATCTTCCTTTCTCCCCACTCCCCTTCGCTCCCTATCTCACATTCACTTACCTTCTCTCTCCATTTCCTAATTTCCTGCTTCGCTGCCTCTGTAGTGTCTCCCTTTCTCTCCCTCACTCACACACAGAAGGATGCAGTCTCCCCCATCATCCCTCTCACCTACAGTACCACCACATCCTTCTTAATGTGACAACACTTTCTAAACTCTTCCTTCCACTTCTCCTTTGAGTCACCTCACTGTAGACTCACCTAATCTATTATCAACTAACTTTTCTCTCACCTGATCTGCCTCTAATAAACATAACTGAAATATATGGACAAATAGAGCTGAGATGATTAAGACCTGTCAACGGTTTATTCAGATTCCTATCCCATTTCCCACAATATCATTAGAAGTCAATCTAAAAATTGCAGGCGTTCATGGTTCACCTATACAGAATAAAAATGTGTGCAGAGGATTACTAACTGAGCGTGCCCTGACCATTCTGGGTGGTGTCTATCAAGCGCAGTGGAGCGCTTCCACCAAGTCCAGTCTGGAAAGAAGAGGAAGGCAATTTATGTCCGTCAAAAAGCTGGCCTCCACCTAGGGGACAGGATGTGGTGCGAACCCAGAGCCATGGCCTGCATCCTAAACAACTCTATGAGACATGGGACTCAGACACAATTGCAAATTCTTCCTAAGAAGGACTGGATATTGAACGTCAATGTGTCTATATCGCTGAGTATCAAAAACTATCAGGTATTAGGTATTTCCTTTGATCAGCTTCACATCAGACAAGTTAAAACAAGATCAAATACTGATGTACTTGGCTTATTTGTGTAAAAAGAAAAGGCTGTGTAACTTTGAGCTACATGTTAACATCTGAACAAGCTAAACAATCTGATGTTTAGCAGGTATTATATTTACCATGTTCACCTTCTTAATTTAGTGAGTTAGCATGCTAACATTTGCTAATGAGAGATAAACACAAAGTATAGCTGCGGCTGATGGGAATGTCATTCATTTAACAGGTATTTAGTCATAAACCATTAGCCTTCATTCTGATGGCAACATGAATGTCTGCACCAAAATGTCACGGCAATCCTTTTAATAATTCAATAATATTTGTTGAGACATTCTGCTCAACAACACATCATGGTGGCGATAAAAGAAAAGTCAGGGGATCGCCCAAGCCAATGTGATCTATCTTCTGGGACCATGAATATCTGCACCACATTTGGTGCCAATAAATCTAGTACATGTTAAGATATTTCCATCTCTGTGGATATGATATATATCCTCTGGAAACCATGAATGTCAGGAATTCATCCAGTAATTGCTGAGATATTTCTGTCTGGATCAAAGTGGGGGACTGACCGACAGGGAGATCCAAAAAAATAAATAAAAATAAAACAAAATAGTATTTGCTTTGATGAAGTACTCAGTGGGAATTCCAATAAACAAACACAATCTGACCAGTGTGGACCCCCAGGAAGAGGATCTTCTGTCAGTCTACAACAGCCCACTTGAAAAAGTCTTATCTGCGATTTACTGGATCACAATTCCTGCACTGAACATTTTTGTCACTATCTCAAGGCAAAATCAGAAAAAAATCAATGGCGGCCTCTGCTGCCTAGGCTACCCTTCAGAGATCTTAGGGGATAGAAGAGACAGACTATCGATCACTTCATCAATGTACTGTAACTTCAGGAGGAGGAGAATAAAGGCTTTTTCTGAGGGTGAGAGGAGGGGTTTTGTAGTTTGGTACACAAGGTCAGGGATAACAGTTGAAAACTGATAGCTACAACAGTGCAGCAAAAAAAAACTTTCATTTCCATCTTCACTTCCAACACATACACACACATACACTGGAAAACATGTGCATCTACATTCCTATATGACCCAACACACACACACACACACACACACACACACACACTCTTCCCCTCCCTTCTCAGGGCCAAACAAGCACTATCATCCTTCAATGTCAGCTCATCGATTGATCCGCTGCTTAAGCCCCCGCCGTGAGTCGGCATTGGTCAGATACAAAGCCACACAGGGCAATTCATCACTGAGCCCCAAACACTTAGTTTGACAGTCAGAGAGGGCAGAGGAGGAGGGGAAGGAGGAGGAGAGACTGATAGAAGGAGAGAGGGAGAGGAGATGAAGTGAGGAGAAAGGAGGGAGAAGAAAAGTGGAAGGGGAAGGGGAAACACCTAAAAGGGATTGATGTGGAAAGAGCGGAAAGCTTTTTCAACCCAGCAGCGCATTGTCCATACCGGATGTCTAAATGTGAAAAACTTCACCCTCAGGTACACCTCTGTCACCTCCCGAGCCTTACAGCTGTACAACTGCCTCTTGTGCTCAGGGGTGTTAATGAAAGGCATACTGTACCAAGAGAAAGAGTTAGAAGAAGAAAGAGACAGAGACAGAGTGCAGCGTAGACCTTCTGAGGATGGAAGTCAGGCAGCATGATGCAGGTGGCGCCCACCCAGAGCGGGCACAGCAGCTTGTTAATGATGCCGTGCACGTGGTGAAGCGGCAAGGTGTGGAGGATGACGTCATCACCAGACCACGCCCACTCTGAATTCAGACACTGGACCTAAGGGTGAGGGGGGAGACAGAGGAGGAAAGAGAGGAAGGGGCGCGGGTCAGAATGGCGTGTTGTCTTTAAAATAGATCACCTCCATCATCTTCCATTGTTGCAGACATTTGTTACGATATTTTGCAGTGCTGTGAAGCAGTCTACTTGTTGTATGCATTTCCTCACAGATCTTTAGGGCCTTGATTCAACTAAGGGAAAATATCTTCACTCCATTAAGGTTAATTTAGTTGCCAAAATTAGATTTAGTGATTATGGAGGGCACGGAAATTGAACTTCATCCGTGCGCACCTAAAACCACTTACATGATATTGCTTAGCAGCATACTAGGGGAATTGTGTCTGTCTACACAATTTTCATATTTTGGCTTTGAATGTCACAGAGGGACACGTGAAATATAATGTGTTACAATAGGCTATATCTAAACAGCACCTTTGTGGACACTTTATTGATCAACCTTGTTTTTTTGTAAATGCAACTAAAAGGTGATTTGTACCTTAAGAGTTATATTTAATTGCATTATATTGTGCAGGTGTTCTGATCACTGGGTCCTGTTCACTCTACGTTTGTGTAAGCAGATAATAAAGAACAATCTGGCCTTATTTATACAGCAAAGCTTCCTGCGCATGCTTCTGAATGCATATGCAGAATAATTTAACAGACCACACGTAAAAATTGCTAACACTTATGCAGAAACACACATGCATGCGGAGATCAGACCTCATGTTAATGTTTGCTCTATGTGTCTGTATTTGAAATCACAACACCAGCCACTGGACCATGTAGGTCAGTGTGGAGTAGTTTATTGTTGCAGATGTTCCTGCAGTTCCTGATCACTCAGACAGCATTCACATTCAGTACCCCTCTGACACAGTTCATGATGTTGGCATCTTGAACTAACATCATGCACAAAACACACCACAGGCACAGTGCACCTCTGTAATGAGGTTAGAGAATGTGTATGCTCCTCAATTTTCCATTCACTAGGACAAATTGCAGCAATTCCGTCTATGTAGGCACTAAAAGTCAATTCAATTCCTGGAATTATGCAAAAAAATTAAATAAAACAATCTGTGTATATATTCACATTGTCTAAGATATTAAAAATGGAAGTGGAAGATGGGGATTGAATGGTCATCTTAAATCCAGGCTTACATTTGGACGTTGTTCAGCTAATTTAATTTCCTTTGAAGTTTGCCTCAAGTCTTCATTCACATTAACCTGACAGAGGAGCTCTCCAGGAATTCTGACAACGTGATGTTGTTGGCTTCCAGGAAAACAGACGGACTTCCTTAATCATTCACTCGGTCACTTCTCTGAGCCAACCAGAGACAAATGAAGCTCTGCTGTCTTTCAGAGTGATTTCATTTTCCACACTATTGGACATGGAGGTCAATGTTGCTTATAAAAAATATACACTGGAAGATCTTTAGGAGATCTTTAATGACATAAATTAGTGATTATTCAGAGAACGCGACTTGAACAACCGAGGAATGATCAAGTCAAATATGAGCGTGGGGGTGTCCAAACACTTCTTGCATTTTGAAACGAGCATACATTTTATGTGTCTATATTTACTTTACTCTGAAACAGAGTTATGGTTAGCTGTAATAAAGGTTTAGGATAACCTCACAAGTACAAAGAGCCTATCAGCAATTCACAGACAGCTCACACTGTGCATTATTTTAACTAGCCACATCATTTTAATCCATTAGCACCAGCTGTGCCACCCTGCTGATAAAAAGGGAGTTGAAATGTAATTTGCTTTGTCTCCAATGTAATTATGGTTTAGATAACATTTACCATGGCTTGGATGCTACTGTGTGTATGTAGAACTCCCTTGGGTCTCCCTGTGGTACCACTGGTGTAGATTATCATAGCTGGTCGATCAGCCCAGTCTGTGACGGCTGTCTCCTTCTCTTGGGTGTCTTCCCCACCTAAGGTGTTGAGGTTAGAAGTAGGGGGCAGTGTCAGGCATGGCAGCCCCAGCCTCTGCGCCAGCGGCTCCAGGGTGTCAGCATAGGGATGCCCTGCCACCAGCAGTGAACTCTGGGAGTCAGAGATGATGTACTCCAGTTCAGACTGAGGGTGTTTTCTGTAGAGCGGCACTGCTGTCCCACCACACATCCAAGCCGCCCACTGTGCCACTGTATAAGAAGCATCATTAGAGCATAGGAAGGAGATGCGTTTTCCTTCCAGACCCCCAAAGTCAGAGTTTAGCGTGGTACTGATTCTACCTGCAAGACCTAAGCTGCTGCAATACAGCTGCTTGTAGCTGTGGCTGCCACTGCTGTCTATGATGGCAAGCTTATCTCCAAATGCTGGAGCTCTGGCAAACACTGGCTTCTGGTTTATCCTTGCTGATGGTGCTGTAGTCCATCTATGGGCCCTTCTTTGGACCACAGTTCCCAGAAGCCATTGCCCTGGCTTTGATGGGCAATAAGTTCTGTGAAGAGAGGCCTTCCAGTGAGGCAATGTCCACTTGAGAGAGTTGCAGGCAGCAGCAACAAGTCCTGACAGCATGTTTGAGACTCAGCTGGTCAGAGCCTCCAGACTAAGACCCTTGCATGTGCTCATAACAGATGACATCTGTGAGTTGACAGGAAAAAAGGCACGTGAGCTTAGTTTTATCAAGCGGCACCCAAGGTTTGACATCTTCTCCTAATGGCATCAATTCATCTAGCGTTGGACTATTTAACACAAAATCACTGCATACAGATTAAATGCATTATTTCTTCTATAATAGGTTAAGCACCAAAAAGGGGAATGTTGTAAAATATGAAATGACTAGTTGACTGAGAAAAAAATGAAAGAAGCACTCCATCAATTTAGTACTGCACTTTAAAAGCTGGGAGGTTTACGAGAGATCGCCTGAATCGAAGCAGTGCCACAAAACACCGGATCCTACATGTTCCATAATACAACGGATTACACCCCACACCTTCAGTTTGTAATGCAGGCTTTCTGCTAAGATGTAAATGCTCAAGCCCAAGCCAAAATGACATCATAAGGATTATTTGGTCAAACTTTGGAAAGCTCCATGCAGAGCTAGAAAGAGGACATTATATAACTATTCTAACAGGCAGAGCATTACTGTCTGGGACAATTCAAGTTCAGTTAATGTGTAAACTCGGCGAAGTGTTCCTTTAATTATCAACAATGTTTACAACTACGTTTTAACTTGTTTTCCTGTAAGTTCTGGGCTAATAATCACGATTGCAGGGCTTCGCGATGTCACTCACTACCAATAATAACTGTTCTTGTTGTTGTTGTTGTTATTGCCGCTGCCCATTAACATGACGTTTGACATTATTTAGGTAACTGACAGTGACAGATTGTGGACGACGCCAATACTGACCGGACCTCAGTCAAAATACGGACAATAAATAAATAGCCTTCCTACAGCGAATAATATATGAATACTTCTGAAGTACCCCCGTGTTCCGCGGTACGCAGATCTCCTTTAATTCACCAACTTACCGAAACAGCCTTGCAGTGAAGGACGGCGCAGCAGCATTAATCTTCCGGCATGAAACAAGTGTCGCTTGAATGGTTCCTGCATCGTAAGCACACACAACAAACCCAGCGGCTTACTTTAAAAATACAGTTTTTAATTTCACATCATAAAATTATTTAAATTCACATGCTATGAAAACATGAATTGCTTTTAGGCTGAATTATTATTATTATTATTTTTTAGATCAATTTCAGCCTTTTTCTATTTACTATGTTTAAATGTCACACAGGATCTGATGTAGTAGCTTACTGCACTAGATGCAAGAGGCCCACAGACACCTAGTTTCAGATAATTGTATCATTGGTTATAGAGCTACTAGCATGACTTGTATTGTTTTCTGTCATTCTGTGGTTCTTAACTCGGCTTGGTGGTTGTTGGGTTGGAAAGACCCACCCCCATTTTTGAGGACCTGCAGATCAAGTTGAGAGACTGCTCAGCAGAGAGGAGGATAGTGGAAGGGAGAGTGCAGGGTGCCCCACACAGAGCTGTTTGGCTTTAGATCACATGCCAGTCCTACCACTCAGTGTGCCAACTAACTTGGCTGGCTTCATCATCACAGTGCAAGTGGGCACATTCAGCCGCCAGCTGGCAGTCGTGGGCCTCACATAAGAGAATGGTACAGACATGGCACACGTTCAAAAAGTTTTCACTTCCCTCCCCAAACCCCCTACACTGCAAACAAGGATGGCATGTTCCTAACAAAATTGGAGCCTTTGTTTCAGAGAACTCCCCTCCACTCTCAGGAATAGTATCGTCAAAGACCAGTCGTTCCCATTCGTGGGGAAAACGCTATAGAAGAGGATGCTATGCTACCAGAGCAGCTATCTAATTTCCATAGAATCTTTTATTTGTAGGGCATTTGCACAGTCTTTCGTCTTGTTTTTATGCAGATGGCACTGCAAGGATTCAACCTAAAAATTACTGAATGGCGACTCAGATGAAACGAAATGACAACCCATGTTTTTGGATTTGCTTCCTGGAAGTTGGCCATGTTTTCGACATGCGTTATATAGGGACTGGAATCTGAGCCATTGAGAGACTTATTTACAGCTACTGGAGATATGCAGGGATGGAGGAAGAGTGGAGGATGATAACGGACATCACGTAAGCTATGTGTCTGTGTTTCAGGGGTGAAAGGACAAGAAATGGCTACCATAAGAAGTTATGGTTACGATTGTGGCGAAAACATGATTAGACAACATATCTAGCAGAAGCTGACATTCTGCTGCAAGGGCTTGCCGCCAACACACCATTCAGCGAAGACTACCTTAAAGGATCTTACCACTGATGGGCAGGATGGCCGCAAGCAGGCGCCAACTCCCATCTTGGCAAAGGACTGCATCTGAGGAAAAGAAAAAGAGGGGACCCCCCACAGATCTGTGAGAGAGGCTGAGATGGTAACACAAACCGTGGGGAGTACCCAAGCATGTGTCAGGTTGGCATCAATTTTAGAATGTCTTGGCAACCGCTCCGTTCTCTCCCCTCCCACCCCAGCTCACACACAAACACACTGTTGCCCTGCTTGGAACACATGGTACATCAGCAGCGGCATCTGGCCGCGCTGACTCCTGGCAGCTGCGCTTCGTCTTCGCCAGTTGGGAGTCTTGGCACTGCCACTTCATCAACTACCTGTGGCTCCTCCCGGGTAAAAAGCAGAGCGATGAATTATTCCGGAGCTGCAGCTGCAAACTTGACTTTCATCCAAGGGATTCACTGTAAACATACGACTGCTTCACGGAGCACATGCCACCCACATACTAATGCATGGTTGACAACATGGCTTGTATTCTGCGCAAAGGGACCCATGTGATCACATGGTTCATTTGAGGTGAAAGATGACGGGTGCTTTGTGATGATTCTCCACGTGTTCTTTATGTCAAACGCATTGCTTTTAAAGAGGCCCAGGGAGGAACAACCCACGGACAACTGGAAGATATTGGCTTACAAAAAGTTAATCTTTTAATAGCTTCAAATGAAAAACAAAAGCACATTGAGCAAAAGACAAACATAAGTGTCAATAATAATCAGAAAGGCATTGAATTTTGGGCTCAGTGCTCTTCATCAGGCAGCATCGGCCCATCTCTTTGTGTTGGAAAATGGTGTTGAAAGATCAATTCAAAAGGCAGCCAAGGATTACACTGAAAGGAAATTTTCTCCCATTTTTACAATGAACAAATGGATGGGTGACCTTTCAACTCAACAATTATTGCCTCACATTCCATTTCTAATGGAGGTTTTGACAACCAAGGACATTTGCCTGACGCACTCTGAATACATTTTGGCTGTGACACCATGGATTGCTGGGGAAAAAAGGAAGACAGCTTTGTCTGAAGATTACCTTCCCTCTTGAACAAATATTTCCTACTGCGTCTTTGTGAGATGTGCTCACAAAGATTCAATTTATTACATCTTGTTTTGGAAAGTAATGTTGCTTTCTTTAATGCTCGATTTTTTTTTGTGGCACTATGTTTTTAAAAAACTTTTTGTCATGGAATATACCATCTGGATTATTTAATTTCATCAGTGAGGTGCATTAAATGACTACATGAGCAGTGACTCAAGTTATTGATTAATAGTTTTGGCTGTTTTTATACATGATAAAGTCAAAGGAAAGCAGTAGTCAGGAAGAGAAGTAAAAAAAACAGAAATCCAAAATAAATGTTAGGAATCCACTGGGTTTATTTAGAGTTGGTTTGCTCTCAAGCACTGCATGACCCAATTTGAATTCAAAAATTGTTATGTTAGTATTTTTCT
Source organism: Nannoperca australis (assembly GCA_036023655.1). NCBI lineage: Eukaryota > Metazoa > Chordata > Actinopteri > Centrarchiformes > Percichthyidae > Nannoperca > Nannoperca australis. Next base: position 10,336 of record JAVQJD010073347.1, on the reverse strand, counting down.
CCAACCTTGTTTTAAGAGAAATGATGCAGCCAAGCTGTTCAAATCTTTCAAAATTTGACTACTTCTCTTCCTTACACACATATTCACACATGCATGCACATTTATTCTGTGGGTGTTAGTCATCTGACAGTGACCCAGTGGGAGTCTTTTCTCCATCTGTGTCGGTCTGACCCATTTTAGCCCTCGGCCACGTCCAACTGTTCCGTTTCCCAAACATATGTGCTGTGGCAGGGGGATAAGCGAACCATTGCCGCGCGGGACCTGCAGACGCTCACTGCAGATATGACACTGGACCCTGCTTTCCTGTCTGTCTGCTTCCCACAGCATATGCCATCATCAATACTGGCCCCGAGGATTCACACCTTAGTGATTTAACAAAACACCACTACACTACTGCTACATCTCCTCCTGCTCTAAGTCAACGATGTCTCTCTGTATGTGTTATAAATTTGAAAATCATTAGTAGAATTAAACAAGATTCAATATGTTTGTAAAGGACAGTATGTGCTTGCCCTCATTTAGCCTCCAATGATTTTCAGTTGTCATCATAACTCTGTATCTCTTTCTCATTCTTAAGATTCTGCTTAATCTCTCTTATTCACTATTTACCTGTATTTCTCCTGTTTTTCCTGTCCAGCCCTTGATTGGGCACTTGCCTTGGAGGATGGACTGGCTGCATCTGTGCAGATCACGACACTAGCCAGTGAGGGCAGGATAGGGCAACCAGAAGAGGGTTTTTCCAAGTGGTCCATGTTGGCAGATGAGATGGTATCACTGCACAGAGCCAGGACCCACTGGGGACTGTGGGGTGTGAGGCACATATGGGCAAACAGGCTGCTGATGAGCTGCTTACATGAGCCTCTCATCATGACCTTAGAGAGAGATGTCTCCACCAGAGGATTTGAAGTGGCTGTGTATTGTGGGTTTGCATAGTTTGGGCTGGCATAGGGTCTTGGATTCAAGCTACTTAGAGAACAAATATGTTTGTCTGCAGAGATGCTCTCCCTTTAGATTTTTTTAAAATGCCACCCAAATTCATTGAGGGCAAACCCTGTATAATAATAAAGGTTATATAAAAGTGCCTGCAACTTGTTATTGTAATTTACACGTTCTCTGAATAGCTGAGGCAGACGACGTGGTCAAATGGACAGAATAAAGTTGATTTAACTGTAGTCTTAAAGTAACTCATCCTAAATAAATTATATCTTTCCTGACCTCTGGCTGTGATAAGCTTCAGATCGCTCTGGAATTTTTTGATGGCTTTCCACTAATGCCTTATTGATTCTTCTCTTTCCCTTTTAACTCACACACATGAAAATGGAAACTATTCCACTAGACAGTCGACCATGACTTCCACCACACCCCCCAGCTCACTAACTCTGTTCTTCATCCTCAACAATCTGCTGCCTCTGTACATTGAAACAGTTATAGCATCTCATTCAAACAAGCATGTCAAAGTTGCATAGGGTTGCACTATATTACATCCAGATGTGTATCTTCCATTACTTTTTAAGATATGTTCACGATGCAGCTTGGAAAAAAATTGATTATCGGACTTGAGGGTATGGTTGTTTTTAATCCCTCTGAAATCCCTCTGAAATGTTTGTCATGTTTAATGTCTGTTTAGCTCTTGTTCCATCTTCTGCAAACATGCACATACTACAGGCATAAACATGCACCCTCACTTGCCCTTACACACACACACACACACACACACACACACACACACACACACACACAAACAGGAACACACTAAGGCTGCCAGCCTGTTTGGGTGGTGTGTTGTTCTCTGGGAGACAGTGCCATATGTTGTCTAGCCTTCCAGGGAGGGCAGAGCCTATCACAGTACTGTTGTCCTGACTCTAAGGGAAGCCCATTGCAGTACAACACCTCTGAAACTCCTAAAACTCAACTTATTTCTGGGCATTTTATGTAATACTTGAGAAAATGAAAAAAACAAATGAGACTGTCCTTACAGCACATGAACTGAGATACTGAATGAATGTTAAAAATTCTGTTAAATAATCAATATTTTATTCAAAATGGAAATGTGGATTTATGTTAGTTTATTCATTTTATTTACTTTATTTACACTTGGAAAGACACATTAAAGAACAGTGTTCCTGTATCATTTTTCAAATAAAGAAGAACCAGAAACAAACATGCATCCCTGTTTTGTTGGATGATTGGAAGTGCTACTACCAGCAGTACAGTGTTGACACTTTTGAGAAATGGTAAACAGGTAAAAAGCTGAGATGGATTCTAGACAATGGCTAACCTTGCAGTGAGAGGACCTGTCAATGCCTCTGCATGATGAGAAGGAAGTCTTGAAAAATTCATAAAGAAGTAAAAAAAAATAAAAAAAATAGAAGCTTTTGTTCAGTAGTGCCATCCTGGGTCTTTTAGGGCCCTTGGGTTTGTTGTTACTTCTTTTGGTCAGGAGTGCAAGGAGGTGATGGGTGTGTTTGTTGAGGAGGGGATGAGGGAAAGAGTGGTTGTAAGACTGTGTTTGTGCATTGACTTGAGGGGTAGGGGATGCGTGTTCAGAATTTATCTTATCTGTGTGTTCATTACTACTTTGCATTTCAGGCAGAGAGCTTGGGTGCTCCACTAAATCGCAGGAAGGATTGTTAGACACGCGTGTTATTAATTTTTTCAGGGTCCCTGTGGCGTCTGTATGAATCTTAATGCTGCTGACTGGGCTGCAGCTCTATCGACTTTCTTTAAAATATGAAGAAGCTTTGCTGGAAGCGCCTGGGGTCATTAGCTGAAGAGTAGGCGCAAATCCCTCACCGAGCCTGCTCTGGCTTCGCCATGTTAAATGTGCTCTTAAAATATTCATAATCATACTCTTGCCTGCACACACGCACATACACACATGCACCCTCTCTCTCTCTCACACACACACACACACACACACACATATGCACACAGAGAATGCACCAGGGACGTAAGGGGATCAATATTAAAATGTATTCCTGTTTTGGCGTGCGGTTAATTAGCTGCGGTTCTTTTAAACCATGAAGTTTGAGAACAGATTAACAGTATCTTTTTGTACACACAAGATAATATTTACTTCTGCTCCATCCGTGCGGACATAAATGAAATGCATATCAGTGAATGTTGACATATGGAAACCAAAGAAAACAATAGTTTTATTTTGTACTGTTGCTTCTTTAATAATGTACAAAAGCATTTTAGTGTCACATTAGGAAAGTTAAATATGTAGTGTGAATTCTTCTACACTGCAATAATTTGTGTATTTTTATGTTTCTATAATTCAGTGTGGATTTGCATGAAATTTGCATGAAATGTTTACAAACTGGTGTTGGATCCACTGTAATGAAATGTTGCAATCCTGCCTTTCCAGTTAGTTCACTACTTTGTCTGCTTCTTTAAAAAAAACACCCTATTGTTGTGCATTGTTTTTATATTAAAATAAAGGTTTTAAATAACAACCATACTCCTCACAAGTATTGTATCATTACTTTGATTAGTGATATCTAAATAATCATGTGGACATTATTGCAGCTTGAAATTGTATTTTTATGAGAGGGTGTGTTGTTCCATTTAGTATTGACCTTTGATCAGTTGGAATTAATAGGGTAACTGGTGTGGTTGTAAGTGTGTGCAGACAAAATAAGGGTCCTTTTTGAAGTCTTATTAGGTGCACCATGACACTCAATAGCAGCTGAGGATCTATAACAACACTGTAGGTCAGAGACTGGTGTACATGGTAGCATTAGTCAGCTGTTGTATTTCTGATTGCATCATGTGTACAGATGAGTTGTACACATGTGTTGTGAGTGCTATCTGCTTCCTCTTTGGGGACAGTGGCTCTTTACAGCACTCTGCTCTGGCTTTCATTATCCAATCACCGCTCCCCACTTCCTGCAGTTTGAGTTGGGAGAGACTCTAATATGTCAAAGTTCCTGGCCAATCCTAACAGACGTGAACTCAAATAACATAATCACATTCAGGCCTGGTCACTGATCCAGTGTTGTATGTTATGAGAGCATTGCTACAGAGTGCAATGTTTGTATTTCTATTTAACCTTTATTCATCCAGGAAGTTTCTTGGCAGTCTAGAAAATCCTCTAAACAGCATTCAGACTCCACTGAATCCCATTATAACAATGTTCTTTTAGGCAGTATAAGACAGTTACCTACTCAAGTACTGTAACTTTATTGATATTTTACTCAAATACAAGTAATTCTAATGGGAAAAAATGAAAACTGCAAACCAATGTTTGTTAAAATCTACAGATAAATGTGGTGGCCTGGTGCTAGAGGTTTAGGGAGCGGACCATGAATTGCCTAGTTATACTCACTTAAACAACTACATTTTCTGTGCTTTAGACTAAAGCACCTTGCTTCAAGGTGGGTGAGATCACTATATATTTGAATTCAGAGTACAATGTTTGCATTTATATATTCATTTCTTGAATCTATATATCTGACATTAACCTTATGTATTAAATGGACAACCAGTGTGACCCTATGATGATTATCATGATTCAGTGTTCTATGTACCACTTCACTCTCAATTCAAGTGAGCTCCACAGGGACTGACCTTACTAATCTAAAAGCCCTTGAGAACAGATGTAATACCACATAAACCAGTGTGACCACTTCCGGTTACTGAAATATATAGAAATTTTAATAATTTGTGTTAGTACCCATGATGCCCTTCAACTGGGCCTAAATGAAGAATGGCAATTGTGTCATACACATGATCTCCTGGTTGGTTGTAGTGACTTCTACAGTAAAGAGATCTTACCTGAACCAATCATTAGCTGAACACGGCCACGAACATGCTATTTTTACCAGTTGGGTAATTTGAGCAGGGTTAAGTTACGGCCCATCAAAGGACTCCAACATGTGTGAGACAGGTGCTGCGATGGAGACCAGGCCAAAACAATCATGTTGCTACAGAAAGGCACAGCCTTTCTAATTGATGCCTGTTTGTGTGTCACGCTGCTGGACAATGGATCAGGGCTGGCAGATGTATCGGGGGGCGAAAGATACACACAAATCCACTGCAAACAATATCACAGGAACAATGGGAGTAGGCAAGCGCAGGTGTGGGTTTGTGTGTGTGTGTGTGTGTGTGTGTGTGTGTGTGTGTGCCCAGAGTGAGGCAAAAAGAGGAGGGAGAGAGAGAGAAAGCGAGGGGGGTCCAGGAGTCCATAAGTTACTCACACTTAATACATATGAGTAAATACGAAATGCTGCATTGGCGCAGAAGCTATCATTACTACAGTAGGTCAAATTAGTGTCACTGCCTCAGTACTGATATTACAACTGAGCATTGTCACTATGTTTCAGGAAGAAATACCATACTTTCTTTTTTATTATCATCAATTTACTTTATTAATTACATCAATTCATCATGTTTTGACAGTTGTAGGTATAGTAGTGCAAACTCTAATCATAAAATGAAATGAACACAAGTTGAAACTTTCAACTGCAGTGTATTAAGGTTGTAGTTCCCTGCTACCTTTTATAGCTTCATACAATATAACAACTACCCAACAGCACATGATGTGCAATAGTTAGATCTAGCAGCACCTGGAACAGCTATACCATTACAATGGTGTAGCTGTTCCAGCAACAGCTGTTAATGCTTTAACAAATTAAAGCATTAATATTTAACAGCATGGAAGGAACCAGTCATTTGAATGAGTCATTTTAACATATTACTTTAATTTACAGCTAAAACTTACTTACATTTCCTCAAGTAAAGTTTGAATGAGTTTTAATAGGTTGTTTTTACATTGTGGCACTTCCACTTTTATGTTAAGGAGCTTGAAGTATTTTAATATGTGTTTCCACCACTGATTACCTGTTGATTAATGTTACTATAATATGAAATTGTATATCAGTGGTTCCTGATTGTTTTGGCTCGGGACCCTTCAAAAAAATTCAAAGTCTACTTCTGACCTCTCATCAAAGGTTGCATACTGTATGTCTGTCTGTTGTGAGCAGTTTGATCAAAGTCATGTTTCCTTCTCACATTGTTTAAATGAAAAAAATAATGTTGTGACCTCTTGGGGGATCCTGGAAACCACTGCTATAGTTAATCTCAGATTCAAGATTAGTGTAATAACTGTAGTAGGACATGAATGCATTTTACAGAAGGGGGACAGGCGCTAAAGGATGTTTTATATGGCAAGAACATTTAACTTTCACTGAGGAAAAGGCTTTATCATAATGATCTTACGATCTTACTTAATCTTACTCAAGATATCTTCCCCCACCCCCTTTCCAGTGGTATGTATCGATCTGTGTGTAGCTTAATGTTGGTCTTTATGTCTACACTGCGGTTACACAAGCCAGTAGGAAAACTACTTACTCCAGGCCACTGTTATAACTGAATCAATCCATTAGGTGAGCATTGAAACTGTGGTCACTCTCCACAATATTTACTGATGGCGGCAAATTGAATTATTCAATATGCAATTCAGTTATGAGCAGCATGTAAAAACCCAGATAGAGATGGATGTTTTCCTCGTGCCACAATGCATTACATCCATACATTAAATTGAAAATGGGAGCCATGACATTAGGCTATGAGGCATAATTACAAGCCGTTCAAAGACAGTAGGGCATGAAAATAGTGTGTGTGTGTGTGTGTGTGTGTGTATGTGTGTGTGTGTGTGTGTGTGTGTGTGTGTGACAAACAGAGCGAGAGAGAGAGAAGCAGTGTGTGTGCGTGCGTGTGTGTCCCTGGGAAAGTGACTGCTGTTTGGCTTGGCCCCCTGTCCCCTCCACCAAAAGACTGTGAAATCAGAAATTAAACGCTTCACCATCGTGAAGCAATTCAGCCTGATATGTCTTCCTCTCTTGTAATTGTTTGTTTATTGGACCCTGTTCAAAAGCAATATTGTGAAGGTCTCTGCAGGCTCTGGGAGCCAGCTTGTATACTGGAGGAAGGTCACACCATGTCAGTTACTGTAAGTGGAAAGATGGCAAAGACATAAAAAAAAAGAGAAATGAATGGAGAAGTAACAAAAAGACACAAAAAAAATGCATATTTTCTAGAATATAAATACATTTAAACATATATTAATTTGTATATTATCCACATATTCTTGATAATTTGTAAGCCTGCTGTGTGTGGCTAAATGAGAGGGCAGGTAGCGGTGACCTGACCAGCAATAACAAGCTGCTGAGGTGGTGGCAGCTACTAACTGACCACAGGGGTCATGACCGAAGTGACCTTTTAACCTTTTACGTCTGTGGTCCATTGTCCACTTTCAATCTAGTCCATTTGCTCTTCCTTGCTCTTCTTTTGTTTAGAGTTTTGCACAATATGAGGAGGGGGGGAACATGGCCGGGCATAATATTTTAATTAATGAGACGACAGGGAGAAGAGACATTAAAGACCTGAGCAAAGATATACAGCGATTTAACGATTCAAGGCAGAAGGGAGAAAGGCCAGTTGAGGGCAGACGCAGCACGAGCATCAAGCAGAGGATAGCTGTTTAAACTTGCAACATACTTTTGCTTAAGTTTTTTAATAAAAACATGTTGGTAAGTGATGACGTAATTGCCTTGAATGTTATACTAGAACTGTATCCAATTTTAAAATGTATAAATTGTTACATAAGATATCAATCAAAAATGTTGTTATTATTATTTATTTTGACTACAAAGAAGAAAGAACATTTTTGCTTAAAATTTCTTTTGAACAAATACCAATACATTGAACATCTCAATAAAATCTCACATTATTTAAAATGTGTTTACTGATGTTAATGTGAATTATGTTGCCCACATATTTCACTCTGGAAATATGTATTCAGATGTCCTCCTGAAAAAAAACAGAAAAATACTAGCATTCAAAATGTTACTATTGTAAAAGTGTAGAAATATTAGCAACAAAATGTACTTAAAGTACTTGTTGTCCAGAATGTACCTTTTCAAAGTGTTGAATTATCATATATTTTGTATAAATAGATTATTAACATTGATGCATTAACATGTAGGATCATGTAGTGGAGTAAAAGGTACAATATTTCACTCTGAAATGTATTGGAGTAGCAGTATAAAGTAGCAGAAAACAAAAAATGTTTAAGTAAAGTGCCTCAAAATTATACTTGCTGTATTATTAGGTACAGAACTTGAGTAAATTGACTTTGATACTTTTCGTACTACTGGCAGTAATATTGATATTACCGACAGTGGCAGCAGTAGGTGCAGAAGTGTAGTTGATAGGACTACCCTCATCTTTTCAAATCTTGCAGAGGAGGAGTTTTGATTTAATTTGATTATTGAATTCAGAGTTTTTCTTTATTGATATGATTGAATCCAGAAAGACGTCATTAAGCAGAAGAACGCACTGAATTGGCATAATATTGCAACTGACATATTGATGTGAGGAATGAAACATTGAAACCCGTATAAATAGATAGACAGACAGACACAAGCTTAGTGACAGCTGCAGGGTCTGAGAGCAGGTGTGATGGAGGAATAGAGGAGACCAATTTAGCCATACACTTGTGGTGCTAACCAGACCTCTACCATGTTCACACACACACACACACACACACATATGCATATACACATGCATACACACGCGCGCGCGCACACACACACACACACACACACACACAGACACCACCCTCTTGCTCCTCCCGCCCTGTGTGTGTGTGTGTGTGTATGTGTGTGTGTGTGTGTGTGTGTGTGTGTGTTTGTATCCAGGCACATGCCATATGGACTCACCTAGACACTTGTCAATTGAAGGTAGAAAAGAATGGCAATGACATCTGATGAATAATTCAACTTTAGCAGAAAGTTCTTCTGTCACTTCGTTCTTAGACAACACAGCAAATGTTTCTGTTTTAATATATATGTAAAGTTGGAAGTCACTTACAGGTTGACAAATATTATGTTCCTCTCACAAAAACGTGATTCATTCTGTAAATGGAATCAACATGAATTAATTATGTAATAATGAATCAAAATGTTTATTCAAGTAACACTTGAAACACAACAAAAAAAAAATAATTCTTATAGAGTGCAACCTACAGTTCAGTTACACTCATTATACTCAACTCTGCAAAAAGGAATAGCTTTAGTTTTATTTTTGTTTAATATTTACCTGTGATTACCTTTTGTTTTTCAAAAGTAATTCTACAAAGAATTTTGTTCACAGATTAAATGGTATAAGTAGTCCTAAAAATTAAAGCTTTGGTTTTATTTAGACATAGTAAAAGCATTGAAAACAAGGCCTGATATTTATGTAACACCAGACATTATGCTAGTTAGGGAAAGAATTATACACTTCCATGTGTCCAATTCCTGATTTTAAAGGTTAACTTTAGCTTCTACAAAAAGAAGCTGGGTAAGAACATGTTGGCTTAAATGCCTATAAATGTCTTACTGTTTCCCTGTTGTTTGCCTACCACATAAAACACTATTAGGCTTTGGGTAATGCTGCCAATACATGATTGAAAATCTGATTAGTTTTTTATGTGAAAGTAGTGTTACAGTACAATCAAGGGTACTTTCTGTGAGCCAGATGATCATCAATATCATTCATGTGATGATATACAGCATAGGAACAATTATGAAACATGTTTGCAAAACACAAAGCTATTCTACCAGCCTGTTGTCAACATGCCAGGAATAATTAACATGCTCTTTGCTTTGTTTTCTCTCTTTGAGCCAGCCACAACCAAATCCGTCCCCTAATGACAGGCGGGAGAGTTGGAACAAAACATGCATTGAGTGTTTAGAGAAACCAAGAAGCTAAGTATCCTACTCTACATACTGCTTTGAGTTCCCATGGAGAAAGCTATCTCTCTCTTGTGCTTTATTTTGTCCAAAAGTAGAATTTTCTGTGCAGGCCCTAAAACCCCACTTCCCTCAGTGATTAGGTTTTTGTCAGTCAGTCCCGTCTCCGGTTGAGCAGTCTATGTCAGTCTTATATAAGCAATTAAGCAAACCAACAAGTGCAAGGCTGCACACAGTATAGCTCCGTGGTAGAGCATAAACAGCTACAACAAACTCAGATTATGAGCAAATGAAGAGAAAATAAAACAAAAGGCCTGCGCAATAATTCCATATTCATTCTTTGCCAGTGTATTCTTTACAATGTATGCTAATGAGTTGTCATTGTTTGAAGCCTGAGCCATGGAAATGAGCGCACACTGAGCTGCGATGTGTGAGATGAGTGTGGAATCTGATTGAGGAAACAGACAAACAGTATGAGACTGAGCCCCAGGGCCCCGAGATCTCACTACAGCAGCAGATATGTAGAACAGGGAGGAAAAGGTGTTGCTGCAAACTACTGTGTGCAATGTGTGTGTGTGTGTGTGTGTGTGTGTGTG
>JAVQJD010073345.1:0-17743 GCA_036023655.1 Nannoperca australis | reverse complement strand
GGGTCTTTGTGTGTGTGGAAGTTGGTCTCGACCGGCTCCATGTGATTGAGTGCCCTGAGATAACTTTGTTATGATATGGCGCTATATAAATAAAATTGAATTGAATTGAATTGAATTTAATCATGTTAATCACACAGTAGATAGAGCATGGTCAAGTGGAGGAATGCCTATTTGAGAAGTAAATGTACTACCTAATTCTTGCAGACCTGATGTAAAGCTATCCCCAAAGGTCAGAATGCACAATGCACTGAGCGGAGATCTCTGTCAGATTGTTGGCTGGTGAATGAAAGGTGAGCAGGAGCAAGTCTCTGAGAGGAAAGAGCCCATAAATCATCTGGAAGAGTTTAGGGTAAAGTAGCAGGAGAGTTACACTGGGCCCAGGCAGTGCTTGTCTTCAGCCTACCACTTGGCCAGAGGGATTTGTTTGCTTTAACCAGTCCAAACAGTCAGGAGAAGAGAGACTGGGTCTGCTCCTTACAGTCCCACCATGGGACAGTCCTTCCATTTCCCCCCCTCTTTCTGTCAAACATACACACATGTTCCCTCACACATATTCTCTCAATAGAGTTGTGTATTCTCACTAATATAAATACACTAAAACTATCCCTCCAGTTAACTTCTTTTCTCTGAGTTACAGTGCGAATGTAGGATCATGCATCTTGCATGTTCTTCTGTTACAGGGCCTTAAGCAGAATTAACCAATTAAAGCGTTATGTTGTGGTTTAGGTTGCACAGGGTTAAGGTTCAGCTAGGTTAGGATGGGACAAAAAATCTGCCCTAGCATTTTAGCCCAGACTGGCACACCACAATTGATCACACACCACCCATCCTTGCACTCCCCTCAATACGTATACCAACTAACCGGGTGACTTACTAAACACTAGCTGTGTAATGAGTATTAAACACTAGATCATCTATTTTCTGTGTGACTCAAAGTGCAAAATGTGAATATTTCACTAAATGTATTTATAAACAGAATTGTGATAGTGTTTGTTGTAGTTACATCTTTTTTTATGAATTAAGTCTTTATTTTAACAAAATTACATCATGGGAGCCATATTACATGCATTAAAAATAATTTAGAATTGACATAGGGTTACTAGATTATCTACATAAGAAAGTATTTTGGTATGAAAACCCATATTCTTTATTTAACCAGGGTGCTCATGCATCATAAATACATGTCTGGCATTTGTAATAAACTGCTTGAAAATCCATAAAAAAATCAGCAAGATATGATTTTAATTATGGATAGACCTCCTGCTTCCATTGAATAGGACGGATGGTTCCCTTGTACCAACATGATAGCCACGTTGACGCATCACTCAAATATACAGCAGGGAGATTTGCGGAGATTTGCACACATTTGCACACATTTGGCACTGAGCCAAAAGGGGGAGATGTGATACGGCCAGCCCAGTGTTAATAAAAACATTTAACTGGTAGGTTGGCCAATTGAGGTTAGGCTTTGCCAATCACACCAAATGTTACAGACAGAAATCAAATTGTCTTTAAGAGATCCTGGCAAGAAAGCACTCAACTGTTTTGGATTTCACTTTTAAAGCCATAAAATGAGATTTGCCACACAACAAATCAGTGTCCTGCTTTGTTATCTCCCAAAATCTGATATTTCAGTAGCTAAACAGTTCATACAATTTTTAATGACTCATGAGGTGGCTTTACATTACTTTTAGATTACACGCTTAATGTCGTTTCTTCCCACCCTATAGGATGTTAAGTAGCCTACTATCCACTGAAATGTATTTAAACTTTGTTCCCGTTACAAATGTTATGAGCCTCTCTGTGACTGAAATCTCAAGTTGTGGCAGACAGCAATGGATCAGAGCCAAAAAAGATTTTGACTAGTAATATTAATGAAAATAATAGCTAGTTGGCATGTTCATACTATCTTGAATGATAATAACATCAAATATTGTCAGGATTCCATGACTGGGTACGCAAGGTAGGATTCAAAATGCAGATAATAGGTAACAAAAAAGGCTCTTTATTAAGAGGATAACTAATAGTGATTACAAAAAAACAACACTTGAGGACAAACTCGACTCCATAAACAAAAATACTGATGAGGCAACATAACACTAGACTAATGCCAAAATAAAAGACTAGACTAAACTAAACCAAATCAAAACTTAAATATTCACACTATAACGCAAAGTAATCACAAGCGACGTGGACCAAAAAAATTACCTGGTGTAACCCGAGTTCTATGAGTTTGTGCGAGGCCCTCTAACGGGCTTTGTTATTGATTTATCCCTTCAAGGCTCCGCCTCGGCACCTGAGTCAAAGTTCAATGTACTCACCCTCCAATCATTACATTACATTTAGGCATTTAGCAGATGCTTTTATCCAAAGCAACTTCCAAGTAAGGGCTTTACATAAAGTGCATAGAAACATGATCGAAAACAACAAGATGTCTCATCAAACTTGTAAGGGCTGGTGATGAATCAAAAGTGCTATAAGTAAGTACATCACTGCCAATGGCAGAATCCAAAAGACCATTCAATCTAAGAACAGATTATCTTTGTACATTCTCAAATACAATACATTCAATACAATACCCTTATAACAATGTACAATTCATTTTATCTTTTAAAACTGCTTTTTTATGTATATTCATTTCCTTTTGTTTGAATTGGGATTATAACTACTGCTTTTTTTTTTTTTTTTGTCCTTTTCTCTGTACAGCACTTTGAATTGCATCCGTGTATGAAAGGTGCTATATAAATAAACTTGCCTTGCCTTGCCTTGCCTTGCCTAGAGGGAAGTCCAAAAGTGAGTGATAAATTAGAAGCATAAACACAAGCAAACCAATGATTTTGGAGACTTTTATATTGAGCCAGCTGCCTAGCACTCCAGAGGGAAAGACAGATAGTCCAATTTCTAATAATAAAATTCACTGTACTAGAGTGATACAATCAATATTCTGAGTGAGAAACACTCCCTCTTGTAGACTTGAAAGATAGCTGTAAATGGTCTGTAGCTTGCTTTTTCAGGGAGAACAGAGGCTGTGGTCAGCATGGATTCAAAACATTACAATGCATTTCAATAATGACCAGTTTTAACAGCAGAAAAAAACATTAAAACTAATATATTTTAGCCACACTAGCAACAATCCTTTGACTTTTCTTTTGCACCACCATGAAGTTTATAATTGTCATTATGACTATTGGATGGATTGCCATCAAATATGGTACCCACTTTCATGTCTCTTTCAGGGTGAACCGTATCTGATCTCCTAAATCTTTTATTAAAATAATGAAGACATTTCTGCAAAATTATTAAATTCCCATCACCCTCAGCTGTACTTTGTTTTAATTACTAGTGTGTGAGTTATTAGCATAGACTGTATATAAAGATGGACGATGAGTCTCCACTTCCTCCCATTGTAAAAAATGAAGCAGGAGCTGCCATCTTGTGCTGGTGACGCCATTTGGAGTGTCTGTGCAGTAGTGATCCGCGTTGAAGCCGCGGGATCGGGTTTCCACCCACCTATACAGCCTCCTGAGCCAGTTGTGAGTACACTCACTGTTGTCAATCATGACGTGACACCCCATTTCTGTAGCATCAAATAACTAATTGAAAACTTGAACACACAACTTTGTGAAAGGTGTCACTATTTAGCAGAATTTTGGGAGCAGGAACACACCACCATTACATTAACCACGTCACTAAGCCATTTCCGCATAAATACCATACACACCGAGATGCCAGGGCCCCACCAACCTCCAGCAACCAGCATCGGCCGAGACGCCCAGCACCGGGATGCCGGCGCCCTCAGCCGTCCACGTCCACTGACCACAGCTGCTAGCGTCGGCATGGGGCGTCCAGCACCGGGTTCCTCGCAAGCATACCACCGTGACATCCGGTCAGATCCCAAAGATCTTAAAATCAGCTCAATCTCTTTGCCAGTATGGGAGGCTTTTTGGGGGTTTGTCTTACCGGGGTGCCACGGCGGACTTCCCCACAAATCTTCCCCAAACCATCATCACAACTTTTACATTTGACATGTACCTCTGTTCAATAAATCTTTCAAACGTATCACATGGATGGTGTGTTCCTTGCTAGTGAAGACCTACCTAAAATCACAGAAACCACCGTTGGGAAACTTTTATTTGATTATTTATTTGATTTATTTTCAGTTTGGCCCATGTCCCATCCATTATTTTGGCTTCACTGGGGAGCTGTCACGTCATCCATCTTTATATACAGACTAGGGTTATTAGCACTAATCCTAATTAGCAAATGTTAGCATGCTAACAAGCTATTGACATTGACAGTGTGCACATGTTAGCATACTGACATTTGTAGGTCAAAGCACTGCTGTGCCAGAGTATAGCTTTATGGCTAGCATGGCTATAGGTTTTATTCTCTTAGTTTTGCTCTTAGGTTTGTTAAACTACTTCTGTAACATAACACTATTCTTTGCAGTTTATCTGTATGTTACATACCTTATATGTTGCATATTTGTCACCAAAATATGGCTAAATACACTGTCCCCCATGCAAGCAGGAGCATGTGTTGGAGGACACACATTAGACTGCTTTCCTCCTGCTCTTATTATTTAAATAAAGTAGACTGAATATGAAATTAATTTATGAGGTTGTCATGTTTATAGACAGAGACATTTGGGTGGCACATTTGCCATGCCCATAATCATGCCCTTAATTATATAGTTCTTTGTAATACAGAAAACATTTCAACTATGGCTGACAAATGGCTATAAATAAAACAACTATTCCAACAGACTCAAAAGAAGCCATCATAAAATAGCAAATTTAAATCTGGCTGTGCTGCCCAGCCCTTATCAATGTTTTGAATTCTTCCAGCACTGATATCAGGGGGCACTTTAATGCAAGGCACTATGGATGGAGTTGCATAACATGCTGTAAATGAAGTTGATTCTAAAATGCTGACTATTTTCTTATGCGTAGTCCTTCTCTTTTATTGCGATTCAAGCTAGTATATCAGTCAGAGCATCTAAAATCCAGATTTCACTACTGGATTCTTTTTTTTAATCCCAAAATACTTTCACGCTTTTGAAACCTTTGGAAACATCTCCATGTGGCGTGAAGAGTCGCAAGAACTGCTGTATGTATGGCTTTTGCGGATATCAGCAGCAGACTTGAATCTGCAATCAACTGTGAATCCAAGTTGTAAGTGCAATTTCACGTGCCATCTGGAAATGCAGAGCAGATGGTCTCATTTTCCACTGTTTGTAGTTTATAAAATTTCCAACACCACTTTTGTTTCCATTAGACACCGCTTCAGATAACTTTTGAGAAAAAACGCAGCCAGCCAGCACACAGGAAATGAAAACAGCCTATAAACCTGCTCTTTACAAATGTGTGAAATGCCGTGTACAAGCTCAATAAAGGACACAATTTATCATACTGTCAAATAGGTATGACTAGAAGTGTGCCGGTATATCTGTATGTTCGTCTCCGGTGAAAAGTCTTGACCTGTAAAAATGAAAACAAAGACATTAAAATAAAACCTCAGTGACAGATGTGAATAATACACAGCTGTCTGTTGACAAAAACAGCAACATCTTTCTGCTCCATCATCTGCTCAACCAGCCGAAGTGACACATTGCACTGTCATTAACAAAGGGAATGGGACCAAAGATCCAAACCGCGGGATTAGTATTTCAGCCAATGTGTGAGACAGAGAAAAGACAGCCTAAATAAACAGCAAATAGAACCCAACAAGGAGAGAGAAACAAAGAGTGGGAGACGGCAATTGCAATGACAGTGGAAACACAAAGGATAAAGGACAGATTTAATTACAATGTGTTTCCACTTGGCTACCAGGTGGTGCCAAAGGGAATGGGGATGGGTTGATGATGGGTATTGTGGCAGCTGTAAGGGGAAACTGAGAAAAGAATGATATTCTACTCTGGAAGATGTAATTTTAAACCTGTCTCTGATTCAATTCTTGGATTTGAGTTAACCGCTACATAAGGATTGGTTTTTGAGGACAATAATATATTGTTTATTTGATTCCAAATGAATTTCAGTCAGACCCAATCATCAAAAGTATTTAATGCTTAGGGCAGAGTTTCTCTTTCATCTAATTAGCAGACTCATGCTGAACCATAGCTTTACTCCATGTCCACCAAAATATTTTAATGGAAGAATCAGTGCAAAGGTAATTGTTCAAAGGCCAGTGGTTGTAATGCTTTTTTGGGAGGCTGATTAGGACTCTAGCCTGAAAATGGTCCGTCATCCAGACCTCCATTCAACCCTGCCTTTCCATTGCTCCATTGCATGTCTGCCAGTCATTGTGTCGGTCCAGTTTAAATACATTTTGACCACAACGCCATTCCATCTGTACTCACTGCTTCTCTGAGTCCAACACTCTTCCGTATAACACTTTTAGAAAATGCAAAAAACGGGAAGGACAAACACAGAGGGGGAGACAAAAGGAGACTTTCCCCAACCTTTAAGCAGAGCAGCAGAACATCTGGTGAGATGTACAAACAGCTCTTACTCATGAACAGCCTGCTTGCCCAATAATCTGAATTACTTTTATCCTTTGCTATACCAGTACAGCCTCATAAGTTCCACCCAGCTAGTGAGACAGACCTACTTACAGAGTTTTCCAAAAGAAAGTTTTTTCTTTTCTGCATTGAACTACTTTCCACACCACCTACTTTCTACATCCACATTTCGGGTTGATTATGGACAAAATAAAGGAGAGTTCATGGTTACAAAAACAAGGGATAAACAAGATGCTGTTCAAACAACAGCCTTTGTAATCTGACTAACACATGCTGTCATAATATATCTACAACTGAAGCATGTCAGTGTTTCTTGGCTGGCTAAAGGAGAAACATGAATCAAGGTGTTAACATTTAATCTGCCAAACACTCTCTAAAACCAGAAATGTTTGTAATAATTGATGATAACTTGTGAGAGTTGGGTCTCATACTGGCAGGAGCAAATAGAACTCACATTTTAAAATATTGACATGGCAACACTTCACTTGATAATGACCTTATTCCAATAGCAGCTGTGGTTCAGGAAGTAGAGCGGGTTGTTCAATCCCTGGCTCCTGAAGAATCCTTGGGCAGGCCACCACTGCCATCATTGTGTGAGTGTGTGAATGAGTGAATCAGAGACAAATTGTAAAGCATTTTATCTGTTACGGCACAAAAGCACTATGCAAGTGCAGTAATGTAATGTATTGACAATGGTGTAACAACACACCTTGTTAACAGTGTTGAATGTGTGGATTTTCATCAAGTAACAATGGCAATAGTAGTATAGGGTTAGAATTCTAAAACACACAGCGAGCAGACACACAACATGGCTCATTTGGAGCCATGTTTGTGTAAAGTCTAATGTTTCCCCTGTGAGATCTCCTTCAAGCTCTGTTTTGGTCTCAACTAACATATGCTCTTTAGCTACAAATCTGTCTGCTGTTTGGTGTGATTTTGGTGCATGGTGCAACATTTGATCAAACTAAATACCCACAAACAAATAAATATCCAAGGCAACAACGTAGGTAGATTAAATGCAGCAGGAGAAGCAGTCACACTGTGTTCTCAACCATAGCACATTAACACAGAGGGACGTTCCCTGCAGTAATACTACTACTGTCAAATGACCACAAAAGGTCAGTTTTTAACTGTTTTAAACACTCAAAATGAGAGCAGAACCAAAACACTGTGCTGAAAGAAGCTAAAATTCCCTGTCAAGCTAAGGGGACCTCTAGAGTCAGACATTAGTTCTGAGTAGGTTCGTCACTCCAAGTAGCTCCTTTCAAGAGTGAGCTTTAAATGTTGTTCAATATGAGTTTGCATGGCCCAGTAAGTCTTGATATATACGTACAAATACTTGAGCATTTTCATATCCATTTTCCTTGTGTGGTAAAGTTAACCCTGATGCTTCCTGCAGAGATGACAGTGATGCTTTGAGAAATGTGTTTGTGTTTCATTCATATTTGTTAGACCATGAGGCCGCTTGTAGATCCAGCTTGTGACACTTTGACAGGTTAATGGTTTGGGGGCAGCAGACCGTATCTTTGTGTGCTCTGATTGTAGCTGGGAACATCTAATGTAAGCAACGTTTTTTCCCCCATTTCTCTCTTCCCTAACTCACTTCCCTTAACACACAGCTCAAACAACAGGAATGGCAGCTTATTATTTATTCAAACACATGTGGTCCAAGTAAAGTTGCAGATTTATGGCCAGGATGGTACAACTGGCATTAAATATGTTGGTCCAAAGTCCTGTCTCTGACCAACCAAATCAAATAACTGAGATGAAATATGCTAATAAAGCGTGGCAGGAGAGGGCAGGGGGCAGGGACAGATTGAAGCTCTCTCTTTTCACCATGATTAGGAAACTAGACGTTGTCTGAACTGTATTGTAAAAGCCGGTATGATAGATGTTCAGGAAGCATTAACGTTCACTTAATACCAGCGTAAATTCTCCTGGCCTCTCTCTATATCAATAAGAAGCCTTTTAAAGGGATTGGTCCACCCATGTCACTGAGTCCGAGACAAGGAAGACTCCAATATAAAGACAGACTGGAGCTCCAGAATGAAGAGTGTGTCATGTTATTTACTGCTAATGTGTCTGCAGCACTGGGTTGCCAGGAAATCTAAGTCCACATAGGCCGCTCAGACCCAAAATGGCTGATTTGATCCTTGTTGCTCATTATGGTCTAATAGCAACATTGGAAAAGTATCAAGCAGATTTTGTTGTTGATGTAAACAAAAAGCCTGCATGAACTAAGGTATAAAGGAGACCTTATGTCTGAACACGTAGCTATACCCTCCTGTCCTGTCTGAGTAGTGTCTGGCCATCTGCCATTCAAAGATGCTCTTCAATGTCTCAGTAAAGTGAGCCAGTTGTATATTGTCACCAAACAAAGATGCAATTGTTTGGAGAAAGATTCAGCAGCCTCCTAATCCTCCTGCTGGTCGAAGAGATGAGTTTTCTGTTCATGACAAATGCTTTTGCAGCCAAATCAAACACAACAGAGGAATGAGAAATGGCAGAAAGACGCACAAAAACACTCTACAAGACATTGTAGAGGAACTCTTTTGTAATTACCTGTCATGAAAGGAGCCCTAACAACTTTTTTTTTTTCAGATCTTTTTACCACAATTCAGACATACATCAACAGCATGGCAGACAAAATTAGAATTCAGCTTTAACAAGAGAGGAAAAATAACACTGTAAATATTAAGGTGGAGTCATTTTGGAGCAGCAGAGAGGCAATTAGTCAGAGAAATGACTCTAAGCAAACACAGTGTGTTCTCTTGTCATGTGCACAGTTATCTATGTCTCTGCTTTTTTAATGATGTGCCATCTATTGGCTTAATCTCTCTTTTCTTTCATTATTTATTTTATTTCTAACCTTTCTGCATCAAGCCCATTCTTTTCTTCTTTAATGCCCTCACCTTTTTTTGTCCCTTTATCTTCGACTCAATCCCTCTTTTCCACCTGTCCCCCTCCTTAACCCCCCTCAGCCCTCTTCTCCCTCTTGTACCCTCTCAAACTAATGAAGCACATTATGGGGATACTAAAAATAGCCCTGCTGCAATTCATTTTTTTCTTTCCGTCTTTCTCTCTGTCTCCCTTTCTAATGCTCTTATTTTTTCTCTTTTCCGTACCTCCCTTAGGAGGGAAATGAGTAACGGGAGAAGGCTTGTCAGCTCATTTATCAGCTGGCAGCTGTGTGCAGCACTCTGTGCTATCAGGGTTGAGCGGCTGAGGCTTTGGGACCGAGGGCCTGCGACCGGGCCCCGGGCTGGCTGGCTGTCTGTCTCTCATGGTTCTTGCTATATGACCATGGACCTTGGGGGACAGGGTGAAAATGAATGAGTGGTCAGTGTTTATGGGCAGCTGAAGGCACCTTGAACACCTACTGGCCAGGGGTCTTAAATCTCCAGGCAAAGCTGGCGGCGGACACTGTGCAAAGAGAATACATGAGGTGAGAATGGATGTGATGCAGTGGAGGAGAAAAGCCTCAGGCAGATGCATGAGTAAGAGAAGATTCTATCCTATCCTCTGGAAAAAAATAAAATAAAAAAAGGTCCTGGAAAGCAGGTAAAGTACTGAAGGATAAATATGGTTTCTTACAATTTAAATCCTATTTTAATAGTTTTGGCCATCTAAATCCTGTTTCTTAATCAACATACAGTCATGGGGATACATTTCTAACGAATGTATTTGCAAAGTTGTAAAATACATAAAATTTATAGTGAACATTTCTACAAAACATTCAATGTTGATTTATTTTGTTTTCCCTACAATATCCACTCCTTTTAACTAAAGCATGATCAACATTTTAAGCAACTCAGGCTGAAAAAGGCAATGCTTTGAATGAAGCCTTGAATCATGTGTTGTGATAGCCTAAACCTCACCACATACCAGACAGAGGACACAGATCCCAGTCTCCAGTGTCCTGCAACACCCTGACCACCTACCTACAACTTAATGTGTGGTACAAGAATGTTTCTCTTCATCTAAAAGGAAACATTGCCAATAAACATACTGCAAACAACACTGAGGTTTGGTCTAAATGATGGTCCAAAATACAAAAATAAGACCCAAGTTTTATTAAACTGTGATTATCCATTTTAAAGTAACTGCAACGGTTAGTTTTTCCTATTGCTGAATCACGCCAAAATGTGTTGCTAATGCTAACCACTTTGAATGAAAGCATCCATTATTCAGTGTGAGAAATATCATAAATAGGAAAAAATGGGAAAAAGAACTCATGTGAAAACCCTGCCCCTTTCTAATGCAAAAACTCCAAGGCTGAAGTACTACAGACGCCTGGAGAGTTGACAGCAGCAGCAGAGGTTAATGATGCTAATCGCAGAGTGATGGTTAACTCATTACAACTGTCATCGCAGTGGCTCTAATGATGCTGCGACTATCTTACACCCTTCATATCTTCACACAGTGTCAACAGAAATGACTGTGTATGTGTGTGCACACACAAACACACACCACAAATACCAAAGAAAGGCTTTCTTGTGTAGAAATACTCCAGCACATTAACTTCTGTCTTGGGTCAGTGGGAGAAAGAGTTTTATTGCATAAACCACTGGTGGCTGTGACCACAGTGCAAGCAAATGCCTCATAACAGCAGAGCAGAAACAAATACATCCAACATGGTACTATGAGGGAAGCTCATGGCAATAAGATGTGGTTAAACAAATCTGTTCATGTTAGAAGTACAATGATACACACACACACACACACACACACACACAGACAGACACACACTTTCTATTTTTACATTGCAATAATATTCACATTAATTAGAGGAGTAAAGGATTGAGAACTCCTGCAAATAGCTTTATGCAGAAGATGGAAATTGGATTTCTTCCTCCTCTCATCCTCCTCTTGATGGTGAACATTAAAAAGCACTCTCTCGTGAGATAAGAGTTGATCATTATTGTCAGTAACATGACAAATGCTCAGTCATTGCGAAACCACAGTTTAAAAGCGCTTATTAAAGTATTTCTGTCACTGTTGCTTCCTGTTCATTTGTTCATTTTAGTATTCAGGCAGCGTTGTTGAGGGAGTCCTGTGTTTTCTCAAATAAATTGACAGCATCACTGATCGTCTCCTGTTGGCTGAGAAATCAGCCTGTGATGGTGCCACTCTGGCAAACAGACATGACTGTCACAGCAAATGAGCCACTGTCATTCCTTCCCCTACTTCTGTTGGATTTGTTCAACAGCCATGAAAGCAATTGGGAATCTGCATATTCTGCGCCTGTGTGTTTGTGATAGTGTGTGTTTAAGGCACAGTCCGCAGCATTAAAGATGAGAGAGCATCTGCAGTGCCCTAACTGTTCCTCTCGGCAGACGTTGGCTGCATCCGGTGAAATGATGCATCAACATGGAGATGACACAACGAACATTACGTTCACCACCATGGGGTCTTCTGAGCCACCTGCCCCCTTCTTACCCAGTGTCACCAGGCAAATGCTGCAGTGGCCAAAATGCTGCAGAGAAAGTACCACAATAAGCAGATCTAATGAAAAGAAATTAAAGATTGTAATGGACTGAACTTTTCTGAGGCTTTTTGAATAGAGGTATTTAGAGGAATAGTTTGACATGTTGGGAGATATGCATTCTTGCTGAGGGTTAGACAAAAAGATTGATACCACTCGGATATGAAGCTACAACCAGCAGGCAGTTAGCTTAACTTAGCTTAAAGACTGGAACCGTGGGGGGAAAGCTAATTTGGCTCTATCTAAAGATAACAAAATCTAATAACTAGCACCTTTAAAACTCACTAATTAACAAATTATATCTGCTTTGTTTAATCAGTGAACAAAGGCCAAAGTATAAAACAACCAGATGTAGTTTTACAGGGAGGCTTTATGCTAAACTAAACTGTCTATATATATATATATATTTTTTTTTTTTTGTGGTTTAACTATTTATCAATGTTTTGCTGCTTATCCAGGACACATTTTTATTAATCAATTATATCAATAACAATTATTGTTATATATTTGGAAATATCAAAAAAAGTATACAATAATAAAAGTTTTTCAATTTTCTTACTGATTTTCTTTGGTATATGACCTCACAATCAGAAATTCAGTTGCATTCTATGATTCTATAATTGAATTTAACTCTGCAGAAACCCTGTTCATATAACAGAAGACAAGAGAGAGAAAAAAAGCAAAATGTGGAACAATTTCTCTCAATAAGACATGAAGAGTGCCATTCCAAAAGTGAAATGTAGCTTGTATCTACCAGTCATTTCTGAGAATTCAAGTGTGTCTTGCATGGACGCCTTACATCTTTAGGAGTGTACAGTATTAGCTTAACTCTGAGCAATGAGCTCAAACAATGTTTAGTATTCAATAACACAAAGGTCTACTCCACACCTGGTGTGAGTTAGGATCTATTTCTTCAAACCACAGACTGAATTCGGATGCAGCTTCAAAGCTTTTCCCTGAGCTTTAATCATGTTACAAACAAAGTGCTTTATCCTCAGTAGGTAGCAGGGGAAGTGGAAGCACTCAGTCTGGTCGTTTTCACTGAGAAATCACAAGCTCAAAGCTCAATGTGCATCGTCTCTTTTGCTCCCTCACATTGAGACAGAGTTAAACCTGATTTGAGAAGATTGGTATGATTGGTTAGGATCCACTGATGGAGAAAGAGCTCTCTTTTGTGGTCTTGTCTTCCCCGTCAGCACCACTTTCTAATTACTTTGCTAGAACCTGTGTGCATATGTGTGTGTGTGTGTGTGTGTGTGTAAGACCAGCAGGGTGGGTTTGGAGGCTGATTCAAGCCTGATTATTGAGTCTAGACTTCACAAAACTATTCTTAGTGGGAGTGTAAACTCATAATGTGGGGTTTTGTCTGTTTGTGTTGGCATACAGGTTTCATGTGCAATCCAAGGAAGACCCATGCTTATGTATGTGTCCACATGTGTATGTTTTGGTTCTATCTTGTGTGTCTGACAATAATCCAGAAACAACGAGCCACTTCCAGATGGCAAATATGGATTTGGAAACGAACTGTGGGTGTGTTAACATATCTGTCTGTCCCTGGGTGTACTGAGGGACTAATGAGAACAAGTTGATCATTCCCTTTAATGGTTTAAGTTTCTCATCACAATCTCACATATACAGGCAAGAATGTGATCTAATACGTGCTATACAAAATGAAACACTTGGATTAAACAAATCAGTGAAGAGTAGGGACACTTTTTTCGGCCTTCTATATAAAAAAAATGTTTTGGTTTTCTATATTCTGTGCTAAAATACTATAATTTGACTCTAGCTAACTTTTAGTGATCTTGTTGGACAATCAGTATCAATTATTATTGAGTATCAGCACTGATCATTTTATGTAAGTCTTGCAGAACTCAAATATTAAATGCCTGACTCTGTGCTGTCAGAAGAAAATGTGCAGGTCATTTATGTAAGGTTATTAAGATGATGCAGTCCTCACATTATTCTTCTTTTTGTTAGTATATTAGTTTAAAGGTATGTTTAAAGTTCAGTATGTGTGGAAAAATGACCCAAACTTCTTTAATTATGGAAATCACCAAATAAGAATTAGTTTTTTTTCCTGCCTTGGTTCTTTTTACAAAGTCATTGAGAAACTGCTGTAACTGGGGGAGCAAAATTAGAAACAATCTGTCCTCCATTTTTAAGTCAGGGGAGACTGAACATCCTCAATGACCTTATCATTTTAACCTCCCAATTCCCCGTCAAACGGGTCTCCCTGTAAGGGGCCAAGAAACTCTGAAACTGTCACCAGGGGAGGAAAACTCATACTATTTTTAGGTTAGGTGTACTTGTAGCTAACGCCACTGATTCACTGAGTGTGCTTGTCTTTTACGAGAATCCTTCGGGAGGATTGTGGCCTTTATCACTGGAGCTCGCACTGGCAAGATCAGATCTAAGAGCCATGGGGTGGCATCTTAATGCCTCAAAATGAATGATCAACTTTTATGTAAACCCCTTACGTGTCTGAGAGCCTGAACACATAGATTTTATTCTGAATGATGCTATACAAAATCTGCTGACTATGTTGGGAAAAAAAGTCATAAAACTCAAAATAGATAAACTTAACATTTTTAGAATGAACATTTTGTTTGAACTGAAGAGCAAGCTTTGTCATTTTATATGTGATTGTTCATTTTCAACAACTTAATCTGTGGCTTTATGTTTGTGGGCTTTTATCATTGAACATCAACAAAATGACAGAAGCAAAGCCCCAAGCCTTATTATTCAAACGCAGGACTCCTCCAGACAGTCAGGGCTCGTCAATGCCCTGAGTCCGAACTTCTGATCCCCCGATCTGAATGTCAAATCCATAATGAGGTTTGCTGTCCATCATCCTCTGTCATCCTCTGTCATCAAAGTCAGGAAGAAAGCAGCCAGGTAGCTCTTATCTTGCTGAGCCACAGCTGGGCCCAGATAGACAGCCACCATCTTCCTCCACAGGCAAATGAAGACCCATCAATACACACATCAGTGATGCTGTCACTGTCCAGGATTTGTAATCTCTACTGTCAAAACATGGATGTCAAAAACAGGA
This sequence comes from Nannoperca australis, assembly GCA_036023655.1. Taxonomy (NCBI): domain Eukaryota; kingdom Metazoa; phylum Chordata; class Actinopteri; order Centrarchiformes; family Percichthyidae; genus Nannoperca; species Nannoperca australis. The sequence continues at coordinate 2,683 of JAVQJD010073345.1, read as the reverse complement.
AGGGGGGGGCAGTCAAATCATGAATTGTAACATTAACTTGTTCCTTGATTGATTTATAAAACCCAAAGAAAAAACATCAATCAAAATATGTAACTGTTTTTCATCAGGATTTGAAACTAGGTAATAGCCTAGAGCTATCATTCTTCCAACGGTCAGATGAACAGTCTGATAATAAATCAACTTCTTTGCTTTTCCTGTAGACAGCGGTGGCCTGGAAGTAATTACATTGACTGAAGTATTACAATTTTGAAACAGACAAAATGCCAGAGGAATGCTGCTGTGTGTCTGTTGGATGTGAAAATAGGCAACTGTTTGCTAATAACTTTATAAGGTAATCATTTGTCAATGTCTATGATCTTGATGCTACAACATGAACACCTCTATGAAATGTTTTGATGTATTGATGTATTGCTAACTTATTGGACCGTTGCTGCCTTTGGTAGCTTAATGTAGTGATCTAGTTGGTGATCACATTTGAGGGTAAACATCTTTCTCCTTCAATGATTTCCATTTCCAGTCTTGTACTCAATACTCCCCCCCCCCCACCCCCCCACCCCCCCCCACCCCCATTTGAGTGTGACCTACTCTCCCTGAGGTTCAGCCTCCTCATTCTCATCTTGTGTTCACCTGGGCCGTCTCCAGTTGGTGCTGTGCCCATGATAATTGATCAAGTCTCACAGGAATGCAGTTATTGCTGATGGGAAGTTGGCTAATGAAGAAACAGTTTGTGTCTGCATTCTCAGGCAGTCTCAATCAATCTGTCATGTTCTGCAGATGTGAGTGAGTAATGAATATGAATTGGTGCTCCAGAATGAATGATTTTCAGCCTTTATATTGGCAGAATGCCCTCAGGGGGATGTCACCTGCAATGAGCCGTTTTATCGCCCTCCTCGCTCCTGCATAGCAAGCAGGGCCAATTGGCTGTTAGAGCCTGATAGATGTCCGTATATAGTGTTAGAGTTTTTACACCATGTTAACAGGGTGATAATTACAGTCTAAATTAAAGGTGATTAACTTAGCTCTTTTACACCAGCCAAGGCACTAAATGCGCCAAAAATTACCTACCAACCTCGAAAAAACGAAGTGGAAATGCACCCAATGCATTCAAGATGTATTGAAATTCAAATAACCGTTGGAGGTAGTTTAAGATGCATCGCCAGACATTGAAAAGGTGTAAGGGCCTCTTTCTCCCCAAGACTCATACGTAATCTTACTCCTTCCATAGTGTAACTACGTCATTAAGCGCACTGTGGAAATAGCCACCAGACTACTATCTAGTTTTCTTAATACATCTATTGTCCGTCACCTCAATACTTGTGATAACGGCAGCTAAAATTACAGTAAAATTACATTGTTTTGTCTCGTTAAAGCAACAAGGAATAAAGGACTTCAGTCATGTCTACACATATGATAAAATACAAGGCCTTCCAAGCTGCTGTAGCATCCGTCTGATCCCTGGTCAGTTCAATCACTTGACACAAATGTCAAAGGACAAATTGTCTCACTCGTAGTTCTGATTTGCTTGTAACCTGGAAAATCATAGACCGATTGTAATCAGATGGGTGATGTAGCCATCAGAAATGCATACATACATAAAATCCAATTCAGATTACACATAAATGTAAATTAAAGTGTCTTAAATCTCAACTGGATTTTATTCAGACATGAGATACTTGAAATGACAAGTGTAAATGGGGCCACAGACTGAAAGGTGGTTGCAATGACTTCTGCCTTTCTAAATGTTTAGGTTGTTGCATTTAATCTTAAAGGGGACATGTCAGGCCTGAGGACACACACTAAAGTTTAAATCACTGTGGCCTGATGCTAAATGACTCCACTAGGAGTCATAACAAACATGGTGAGTGCCTGCAGCTCCGTCATGCTCTGATGAACACATGAAATGGGTTCCATAGCCTGGCTTTGGGGCTTGGAGGGATTTATGCACAGTTGCACACAAATAAAAGTACACCACACACACACATACACACACACAGACACTAACTGAATGGTACCACATCCAACCTAAAACCTACCTAAACCCCCTAAATGTCAATGTTTCCAAAATAGTTTCTTAGAGGCACTCTATACTGGTGCCACTTAATGGCTTACAGAAAAAAGTAAAACAAAGAGAAGAATCAATGATGACCATGCAAACATGCAACACAGATCAAGTTGCATCATTAATTAAGCTTGCTGCCTAAATATTAATTGAGTACTAATTTGTATATCTTGTACATGCTGTATGCATACATGGTAAGCTTCTGACAAATTGTCAAACAATGTTTTCACATTATGTTTTATTATATTACAGCATAAAACACAAATTCTAATTTAAAGGTCGTTATTATTATTCTTTACTGGCATAAAATATTTAGCTCTGAACGAAGCAAGTGGAAAAGACAGCTGAAGTTTCATTCTAGCAGTGTTTTTTACATTTAAAACTTTAATGCAGACTGTCATATGAACACCTGTTCAGTGTCTACATTTTGGCAGGCTAGTATTTTGAATATTCATATTCTACAATAAACGTTATGCCTGACAGTGTGATCTAAGCCACCACATTTTTGCATTATTAGATGATCTTAAAAGGCACATTGTACATTAATCCTGGAGAGGTCACGTATCAGATCCTCGGCCCCTATCAACAGGTGTGCCGCAGGGCTCAGTCCTTGGACCTCTCCTC
>JAVQJD010073343.1:0-18253 GCA_036023655.1 Nannoperca australis | reverse complement strand
CAACACCAAACAAAAAACCCATAAGTACAAAGTTAAATAACAAAAAGATTTAAAAGAGCAAGTAAGACGAGCGGAGCAACCGTATCAGGCAGCACGCACTTACAAGCGCATGCGCACTAGAACCAGTAGGAAGTACTCAATGCAGAAAAATACCCATTGTAACTGTTAATTATATGTTATATAATTAAATAATTATTATTTAAGCATTATTTTAAAAGCAAAATTTGACTATTATAGTTGGTTGAACAGCAATTTCGGAACTCATCAGCTATCGTTTAAACAACATCATATAATTATAATTCAATGTAGTGGAGTAGAAGTATGAAGTAGAATAATCAAGTAAAGTACAAGTACCATAAATTTGTTAATGAGTAAATGCACTTAGTTACATTCCACCATATAAACCAATCATGGGGCTTACATCTAAACTAAGTCTCAGAGGTCCATTTGGATTATCTGAATAATGACACAAGGTGTGAAAGAGAAGCTATAGAATGACCATACAGAGTCACACTCCATACCAGGAATAAACTCGCCATGGAAGCAAGATGTAAGTTGAGCACACTGAGATACATTTGACCTTTTTCCCTATATGGAGGCAAGAAACATGTTGATGACGAGTCAAAGTGTATAGTCCAGGAAGGCTATGGGGGATTTCAAGGGGATGCAGCAGTGTGTAGGTGGGTGTGATTGGGTGGGGTGGGTGACACATGACACAGCAGGAGGTGATCCCTGTCACTCAGTATATATGTATAGCCACTTTCCTAAATATGTTCAGTGTAATCTTTTTTTTTCTTTTTTTCCCACCCTGTTACTAATATTTCCTTTGTAGGGAGAGCGTGATGCTTCTACTTCACTAATCAACTAGGTGCTCAAATAAGATAAGATAAGATAAGATAAACCTTTATTAGTCCCTCAATGGGGAAATTGCAAGGCTACAGTAGTAAAGGTGAAAAAACAGTAGTAGATATAACATATAGAAAGAATAAGATAAAAATAAAAATATTGCATGCTGAAAGAGCTTAAATGACAATAAAACCCAGCATGAAAGACAAGTCTGACTTGCTTGAGGTCTACACTTTATTTAATCAACACTTTTCGGGGCAGGACCTTGAACGTGTTGAATGAATGAAGTTTAGATGCTGGGTGTAAAATGACCTGTTGCCACATAACGACAACGTCCTGGCTGGGGACTTTTGGTGTATCTCATACCCCATCATTAACACTTAGAAACCATGGTAACATGTATGCATGTCAGTCAAAAGCAGTTCAAACTGCGGTCTGCTGTGCTTTTATCCAACTCTGTGTACTGTGACAGTTCAGCAAGTCTATTAAAACGTGTGATCCCACACCCACCAGAACATACTTGTTTTTCTCCTGTACTGTACCTCTTTGTCATTGTTCTTAAGATGCGGCCTCTTTGTGACACCAGAGAACAAAAATATACACATTAAGAGCATTAAGGTCGCTGGAATTTGATTTCCCCTTGTGGGTCCTGATAATCCAGGATGACATCACCAATGCTGTCCTAATTTTTCTTTTTCATTATTCACTACATTAAGGATCCAGCACCCAGTCCTCGGGGTGTTATTGTGAGTTGAGCATGTTGTGTTTTTGTATCACCAAAATGGTCCAATCCAGAGATAAATATTTATCTCATATCAAAATATGTCATATGTCATTGCCATGCCATTGTCACGTGATGATCACTGTTCCAAGCAGGACGGTGTGTCTACTGTACATGTGACATCACGTGAGTTATTCTTCTCACCTGACTGGAGAGGCTAGGAGCTGTCCTCTACACAGCAGTATAATTTAAGAGCCTTAATCTTAATCCAAATAAAATATTGACTTTGCTCTACCCTCTTCCTCATTGCTCTCTCAGGTTCAGTCTGAAAACTCGCTGGACGACCAAATCAGACCAGAGGACAGTCTTTACTGACTCCCTGCACCTGTATGTGTGTGGTCTGGCTTCCCCACATTGCACTCCAGCCTTAGTTCAATTAGCCAAGACCTCGGGTGGAACAGGAGGCCAAAGTTGGGTCGAAAAACGACAAGCCCTCGTTCTAAAGCTGCTAAAAAAGCTGTGTCACAGCAACACCCTGACTGGACCAAAGGTAGAATATGAACTGAAGTGAATCCTAATAATAATATATTAATATTTTATTTTTACCCTGCCTCCCCGTGTTTCTTTCCTTACTGATCCCTCCTTTTTACATCGTTCCAGGTATTGGAGCTTTGCCACTGCGTCCAGGAGAGCCAGGACCACCAACTAGCTAAGGAGGTTGTGAGCATGAGACCAACTCTGGAGCTGCGCAACATCCGGCTGCTACCTAGTGATATTGATGCTCTGGCATTTGTAGTTAACTCTGTTGGTGACAATGACATCGGATTGGACTTTGGAGCATGCTCAATGGAGTTTGAGTGTTTAGATGTCCTGCCCAGGTGTCAGTACATTCGCTACCTCTGGTAAGGCCACATAAATACTCGCACAAGCAAAACAATAGATAGCATCAACACACGTACATACACACGCACTTCTCAGGATTAAAATCAAACTGCATTTCTTCCAAAACATTTAGATTTATCTGTTCTTTGAAAAAGCTTCAGAAGCTAAATTTGCTCTACAGTTTATATTATACATTATCTCTCCATTACATGGCATGTGAGGCAAATAACTATTTTTATGACCAGAGGCTTGGGGCACTTGAGGGGGCAATTGAACGCTGAATTTGTAATACATGGGAATGGTGAGGTGGATGGTGTTGAGCTGTCAAGAATCTGGAAACATGTGTTCAGCTTGTGGACATTAGGAGAGTGGTTGAACAGCGTCAGAGAATGTGGAAAGAGCTGCTGCTTTGCCTTTGACATTCCTCAGATGATTGGCCACCTGTTCTGCACACTGTGGAACCCACTGAAGCTGTTTCCTGTTGTGTCTCTGCGGTCATCTGAGCTTTTCTGTCACATTTAGACCTACAGTAGCCTGTACCCAAGTGCAAAGAGACGACAACTGATGATATTTTTATCAGACCAACTCAGAAGAGAATGGCACACCCACACGCTGTGAACGCTCGCATGTAATGTGATAGGACCCTCATGAGGCAAGATCAACTCAAACATGAAACAATACACAGTAAAGCCAGGGGCGAAAGCAAAACTGGCTAGGACACAGGCTGAGCTGCAAGAACAACAAACAAAGTGAAGCACTTGTTCAAAGGCGTGGCAGACACTGCCGTCAACTCAAACATTAGCACTCAAAGTTGTATTCTGTGCTTGTGCAAGTCTACACATGAAGGCAGTCATGGTCATTGTCAGAGATAATGACTGGAACAAGCCAGTTGGTACCAGCAGCAGGTCTTGCCTCAATAGCTCTCAACGAAAATGCAAATATTCTACGGGGTGGGGGTGTAGCTCTCTTTAGGGCCCTTTCTTAATCAAGCCCCCCCAGCAAGTGCGCCAATTTGACACAGTGGCCAAACAGTGCAATTACAACTTCCAAGTCGGTCATGTGATAAACACTGGCCCTAAAATACTTTTTGAGTGAATGAAATGTCTGTAAGTCAGCAGATCTTTTATTTTTTTTGAGGTACATCAACTCACCAGTTCGATCGCTTAAATAGCCCTTATTCAAATCATTGTTTCCTATAAGTTGTAAAATGTATTAATAGCAAAACACAGAGTTATAGAGATGCTGCAATTCATGTCAGTGAGCCTGAGACAGAGCAGTTGGGAGACAAGGCTAAAGGATACTCTAGTGAGCTTGCTCTGTGGGCCACACAACGTGGAAGCTGTGCAGAAAACTCTTGTATTTATACCAAAGAAGTCAAACTTTTTTAGCTTCATGCGCCACTGAGCAACTTTTATAGGAATGAGCCGGGCCCCCACCTCTGATGCTTTATCCAGTTCTCTTTATATGTCTGTGGTCTTAACATATAAATATACAATACATGGAATTGGTGATATAAACACAGCTGAATCAACAAGTATTCTATTCTAAAGTTAATAGAAGTTAATAACCAGCAAATTCATTCCTTTTGTGTGCCTAACAAATCAAACATATTTTGAGTCTTTGATCTTGGCATCCAGTTCAATATTAAGGCTTTTTTGTGAATGATTGTGATGATGTTTCTTTTCACTGCATGTGTGCCTCTAGTTTTCGCAGCCGCAAGTATGGCGACAAGTTTGCTGAGAAGTTGTCCTCCATTTTGCCAAAATTCACAACCCTGAGAAAACTCGAGTAAGATTTAAACTGTATTTTTCCCCCCACAGTTTTTAATCTCTCCTCTATTCATATCCATCTTGTATAGTGGTGTAGTTTAAAATACTTATTTTGTCTTTGTCTTCTCAAGGTTTTGCGGCGCCAGTCTGACTTCCACAGGAGCTGCTAGTTTGGTCTCTGCTCTACAGAACTGTCCAGACATCACTGAGATCAAGTATTTTTCCTGCAACATCATTTTTGTTGTTGGTTTCTGACCCCTGGTACCTTTTAAAGTAGTGTAATCTTTTGGATGCAGGTTTAAGCAAATTTGACACCAAGCTTCTGTTTTTGCACTTCAGTCTGAGTGACAACAATCTGAAAGACGGAGGAATTAAACATCTTGCCAATATTTTCACTAAACTACCAAGACTGGTCTCAGTAATGTAAGTACATGAGTTGCCTTTTTTTAAATGACCACAATGTCCCAAGATTCTGTTGTGTTTTTGTTACATAAGAGGTGTGTGTGTGTGTGTGTGTGTGTGTGTGTGTGTGTGTGTCTGTGTGTGTGTGTGTGTCTGTGTGTGTGTGTGCGTGTGTGTGTGTGCAACTTGCAGGCTGGGTCGAAACAACAGCTCTCTGGAAGCGGTGGACTTTCTCATCAGTAAAATGTCTTCATGTTTGAACTTCCAGCACATTCACGCAGAGTATGAACACACACATGCACTCACACACATGCACAGAGTCAACTAAGTTACAAGTTTAAGACTTATTTTTTTGCATGATTTAACACATGCTGTACATCCACACAGGCTCTCCCTTATGGGACCTTTAGTTTTGGCTCATTTTCCAGGCACTCAACATTTGACTGCCATTTATTCTTCCTAGTTGCATGCAACCTACAACTTACTTTATAGACTTCAAAGGAATTAAGTAAAGTATTGTAATGCAACTTTAATACAGTTTCAAATCTTTTTGCAGTGGGATGAAGGAAGTGACAGTAACTTTCTTTCAAAACCCTGATTTGAAGAGGTGAGTTTTAATAGTTAGATATACATAATGATTAAATACAACTGTTATCAAATGTATGGTGCACATACTTCAGTGTAATTTCTGTTTTCCCCTCTGTTGCCATAGAACTAAGTCTGAACCAACAATCAGGTAAGACATTAGACAATAACACTCTTATCATATGTTGATCACTTTCCAGATCTTTACTAACATCGCCAGTTTCCTTAAAGAACTTTGCTCCTCCTTGTAGTAAAATTGTCTCCTAACAAGTACCTTGACTTTTATTTTATTTTTTCCAAACAATCCTGACCAGAAAAGGCCTCTTAATGTATGACTACATAACTACTGCTGGACTTTTAGTTGACGTGGAAATTGATTTGAATTTGATTCTTTAATTGTGTGGTCCAATGTGCTCTCCAGTTTGTTGAACCAGAAGTGGAGCCAGCCAGAGATGCAAAAAGTCGCAGAGTCATTGGCACGTTGCCCTGCCTTGTCTGTTCTGGAGTAAGTGACCCTAAACTTCCACCAGTGAAACAACAACACAATAGTGCAGAACTGAGTACGATAACAACAGGCAGTTATTGACTTATTGTTTTCTGTTTTTTATGTGAGCCATCACTTCCTTTTTTGTCACCAGATAGTCAACACTATCATAGTATATTTATTCAAATTGAATGATAATGATGTGTGTGTGTGTGTGTGTGTGTTTGTGTGTGTGTGTTGTGTGTACACACTAGTCTGTCTGGAGGCCAGTGGGATGTGGAAACTCTGAGGACGCTCACTCAGTTTTTGCCAAAGTTCAACGTCACCAAAAAGATCATGTAAGAGTGGATTCTAATCAAACTAACATCACAAAGAGTGAAGTGAAGCTAGATATGTATTCTACAGATGACCTTTGCTATACAATGCTATACTCTCTTTTCCCTAGCTCTATTTTAAAGTATCATGATGACATTCAATGCACTATTTAATTGTTCAGCATCTGTAAGAAGTGAACAGCAGCAGTTTGTTGACGTTTCTTCTCAGTGTGAATGACAGCTGCTCTTCAGTGGAGGGTCTGGTGATTCTGACTGCTCTACTGTCTGAATGTCCCGCTGTGACAGAGCTTCATATCAGGTACAAACACACCTGTAATGTCCACTGCATACTATGAAATGCATTTAAACATACTGTATCAACAAATGCATACTTATTCTTACTCCCATCAGGCAGGACCATCATGCTGTTCTTATGCAACACTTATCACTGTGTAAAACAATCAGCAACATGTTTAAATTGTAGTAGTTTGCTTCAAGTCTTCATTCTTTTACTGTATTCTGCTTTGTTATGAACATTCACAAATACTTTGTAAAAATAAGCCACATAAATTACCTGATTTATTTCTTAAATACTGGTGTCACCACTGTGCTGTAGCTGTATTTTTTCTGTTTCAGACTACAGAGTCCTGTGCAGGTGTCTATTGTGTTTTCTGAAGGAAGAATAAAACCTGCAAGTGAAATATCTAAAATCCTCTGGTACGTATTAAGTCATTGTCACAGTGTCACTGCCACAACTTATGATGATGACATCTAGTTGCAACACTACTTTGAGCTGGGATTGAATGTAGAGAGATCATTCAATTGTGTTAACCGATGGGATATCAGGAAGAGAAAGCAGTTTTATTTGTTCAGAAAGGAGGTTTGTTTATAATTTTATTACAGTGAGCAGAGAGAAACTTTAACAGATGAATGTGAAAACAGTCCTCTTATGTCAAACACATCCATCATTCTGCACAGTGGAGCTCAAACATCTAAGTGAAGCAACGATAAGCAAACCACATTTTTGAGTGGAGGGCGGGTTTATTTCATAACTTTATATTACTGAATGTTTGCATTACTGGTGATGATGATGGTAATCATGGAGCTGTTGCCTCTGTCAGTCTCAGCTGCTGTGGTCTGCTGCCTGCTGATCTGGAGAAAGTGTGGAGGAGTTTGGGAACCTCCTCGGATCTCGCTTTGCTAGAGTAAGATACCCAAAATCATTGTCAAAAACCATTTACCAGCCTGTAACAGTAACTCAGAAATAGGATCTGTAGTTTATGTCCAGGAAACTGCCAAGCTTAAAAGGAACGCTGATTATGTGCCTGGCAGTTCTACATTTTCAAATTTGTGTTCAAATCTGGTGAATGGGATTTTGTTCACTACTGACATGTCATGTTAAGACCAAAGATTGGCGACAAGATGAAACGGTTTTAGAACATTTCAGGCGAAAGCTGTGTGATCTGGTTCGTTTCAGCTCGGCTGGTTTTAGAACGTAAGTCATGTCACCTACCAGCCTACAACAAAGTCAGCTGGTCATCTTGACGCTCTGTTTTAAAAATTTCACCATTTCATCAATGCTAGAAATACAACTGTAAAAAGTAACCCACTATCCTCATTCATATTTTAAGACGCTACAAATGATATCCCGCTACAAAAAAAGCCGGCAGATAGAACGAAAGTACAGAGAGCCATTGCTATGGAAACAATACCCCGTCTCGACTAGTCGCATTGGTGTAAACGTTGCAGATCCACGCATTGCAAGTTGTTGCAAGTTTCAACCCGTCTTGCTGTGAATCTCTGGTCGGAACTGCTTTATGAAATTCTATTCCATCAATCTTTTGCCCTGTGTTCATATTTTCTGCATCAGTTTACATAAGTGTTTCTTTTATTTTGGCAACTACCGATGTTGTACTTTCATTCTTGTCTGTCAGCATGTCCAGTAACTGTTTAGGCACAAAAGGTCTGAGGAAACTGTTGGAGGTCCTGCCGCGTCTGAGTAGCATCCAGGAGATCAAGTGAGACTCACAAAACATTACTCACAAAATGATGACACAATGACAAACGGAAACAGATTTATTGGTGATATTTTATAGCTGAGCCCCAATATACTGACAGGTTGTATGATGTACATTTAATAAGAATAAGTGACCCTGGCAACACAAGTTTGTGTGATGGCTATTTTATTGAGATAGCAGGGCGTGTTTTAGTTCAATTCAGTTCAGTTTATTTCAGTTTTATTTATACAGCACCAAATCATACCAAAGTTATATCACGGCACTTTTATAGGAAGCAGATCTCTTTATATTTACAGAGACCCAACAGTTCCCACCATGAGCGAGCAAAAAAGTCCAATAGAAATGACTTATTTAGAGCTAAATGATGTCCTTCCCCACCCAGCTCATTGTTTTGTCTGTGTGTTTTTCAGTGTCAGTAACAATGAGATCAGTGTGGATGGAGTGGTGATGCTGGCTGGTGCTTTGTGCTCCCAAAACAACTTAACACAAATTGACATCAGGTACTTTGTTTTGCATTTTAGGCATTTAATAATTTAATAGAGCACCTGTTTTGCCAACTTGGCAAGCTGCCAATTGGAACTGCACCAGTCTGTTTAAATGAAATTACTAATAAAACTCTTGTTACCTACAAGCTGGTGTTAAAATGTGCAGATTGATAAGCTGACAGTGTCCTGTTGGTTTTACAGTGAGGGAGGCAGAGAACAGGTGATCCTGAAGTTCTGCCCCGACAAAAGGTAGAAAAGCTGCAACAGTGAAACCCTCCACACATCTGGATACCACTGTCTGCATTGTCATTTGTCGTTTGTCAGTTAATAAGCTAATTCTATGCTCTTTTACAGTGATGACCAACTGCAGCTAAAGATGTTCAGGTACTGTAAGTTGATAATGATGCATTTAACTTACAGGTTCAGCAAGTCATTAATTTGATATTAAAATACAAAGAAATGACCCTCTTCTCTGCTGTAGGATAAACAACAGCATCCTCCGTCCGTCTCAAATAACCACACTATGCAGACGATTGGCTCAGTGTCGCTCCCATTTGGAGTTAGAGTAAGTTTAAATGTTGTATAACCATGCATTATTATTTCATGATTATGACCGGAAAAATCGAAATGAATACACGTTTATGTTTGTGTCAGTTTGTCTCACAGCTCATTAACAGACAAGGCCGTTGAGAACCTGCTGATGGTCCTGCCGAAGATGACGTCGCTGCAGAGACTCAAGTAAGACGTATACAAATGCATGAATTCATTAGTGTGGATGATGTATGTGTGTCTGTGTGTGTGTGTGTGTGAGAGAGAGAGACTGAGTAAAGAATTCTCCAGTTTATTTTGTTTTATGTGAAACTTCAATAATCACTGTTGGGTAAGAGATAAACAGATGGAGCAATCGTAAACAAAAATGGTAAAAATTTGTATTTATATGGATGAATATCTAAAATTGTTCTGACATGTATTGATAGCTGTTATGCTGGGAAAATATATAGATGATGGCACTTTCCAGAAATAAGTCAAAATTTGCAAATGTTATTTTATAGATTTAGGTAGCATACACACAGAGAAGTAAATACCTGTTTTAAGAAAAATCTTTACTGTTTGACTTTTCTGTGGACATTGTTTCAAGTTGTTCAGCATCTAAGCACCTCAGGTACAACAATAATAATAATGTGGAAATGACAAAATCAAGCAAGAGGAACCATTTAATTGGGAACCAGAGACACCAGTGTGAAATGGCAAACAGTATGTGGTATTTTAACAGAGCATAAAGTGTCAATGATGATGTGGTTTGTTATTTAAATAAAAAAAACACCTTTAAGTATAGGCTGAACAGTGGTGGCCCAGTTTGAACTACTTTTTTTCTAATTGTGCTAACTTCACCACACAAAAGCATGCTGCCATGCTATAGTGATGCCTTCTCTTGCGGTATCCACAATGAAGGGGACATTTTCTGAGTTCAGAAGTTGTGTGTTTGCTGAGGCCATGGAAGTTCATTTATCTGTGGATATTAAGTTAATATATTGTAATTGTTGTACATGTCTTGGAAAGAATCAAAGACTGTTAAGGGAACTTTTGGCACCCATGTTGTCGTGTTCTCACAAGCAACAGTGTTCTCACAACTTACCACTTGACACCAACCAAAGCGGGTACATGATTTCCCATGTCACAAACACAAGTTTACAAGTTCCATTTGAAGGCAGCATAGAACAATGACCCTTAGAGATATTGAACCCAGTATTGATTTGTACCTATAACCACTGTGATTTGGTGACCTTCTCATTTGAGTCAACCCAATCCTCCTCTTCCTCAGTGTCAGCCACAGCATCACATCCACTGCTGGAGCACTGGCGTTGTTCAGCAGTCTGACGGTCAGTCAGCGAGTCACATCAGTGGAACTCAGGTACAAGATACTTTCCTGTGTCGCATCTATCAAAACAACACACCACATTTGAAAATGAATGTTTGTCATTTCTAGATATCTGTCACCGATAATGTTTTTGTTAAATACTGATTTGAACTCCTCTGCAGGCCTCAGGCTGAATCCTTCATCCATTTTAACAGTGTGAAAGCAGAACAAGCCAGCTGCAGGTCTGTGATCAGAAATATTGTTTGAGTGCAACGTCTAATGGTGTAAACTTACTGGGTGTTTGTTTTTCAGTTTGTCTCTTGTCCAAGCATTCATTGTACATAAAGTTTCTCTTTCAGTCTGACTGCCAGCATATATTGTTCAGTTTAAAAATTATCATAAAACCTTTAGCGCTGGCGGAAAGTGCTGTCTTCCACAGCTGCAGATGGAACTTGGCAGCAAATTGACATTTTCTCTAACAGTTAATAGGCAAGTTTTTATGTTAGTGTGTGACAGAAAGTATGTGCTGCTAGCTTTACATTTTGCTGTCAATAACTGAGAGTCACCAAATCAAAAAACTGATTCGATTGCACACAAGTAGCAGTTCATCAGAGAGAAATTACTAGTATTATTAGTAAAACAGGAAGTAATTAATTATGTGACGCACAAGTAATTCTTAATCAGCACAAAATAAGGAAGTACTTTTTCAGCAAAAAAATAACAGACTAAAGTAACCACAATGGCTGTGACTGTCTCACTTAATGCCCTAATATAGTGTCTGTCTGTCTGTATGCCTGCCTATCTGTGTGCACACAGGTTAAATCATTTCAGCCTGAACGATAACAACTTGGAGAGACTACTCAAGATCCTACAGCAGGGTCCCCTACTGTCTCACCTGGAGTATGTCCTACTCACACACACACACACACACACACACACACAACCCAGTCTTACTTATATATCAGCGCACATCATTCATATACCAGTACTTACTGTTGATGTGGATGCTGAGTTATTCTTTCTTTTGACTCCAGTGTATCAAGTAACCAACTGAAAGATGAAGGAGTGAAGAGTTTTTTGGATTCTCTACCAAAGCTTAAAATCACCAGCTATGTCAAGTAAGATCCATGTTCTGAAACACTGATGTTTGCCACTTTTAGCTCTATAAATCAGTAAAACATACTTTTTTAATGTACTTTTTACCATTTTTACTGCATTTTCCGTTTGTTTTTTGAACGGTAAACCCTATTACCAATAAATACAATTACTCAATTTTAATCTTCTACTTTACAAAGACATGCAACTAGGCCTGTGGTGTGCAATGCTATAGAATTACACTACGGAAAGAATTGATTTAATGGATAAGGCATGTTTTTAAATAGACAAGAGGTCACACATACTGTAAAGGAGCACGAACACAGAAGCAGCTGCTCGTGTGTCAACTATTTGTATGTAATGCTGCCCGTAGAGGAGCATATCAGTGTTTTTTTACTTTAGCCTGAACAACATATTTTCAGTCTTTTCAGTTGGCAAATATTTAAACAGAAAATGCAGGATATTAATTTACATCTTTATGTATTAGTTCTCCAATATTTATCTTGCTTTAAATGTTTATTTATAGTTTGTATGTATAATGATTTCATTGAACTATACACTTGTTTTTACAAATTGAATGTCTTATAATTGTTAACATTATTATTCATAATGACATCTTTGATTGCAAAGTTAACCATTCAACTGAGATTTTCTGCTTTAAACATGAATAAAAGATCTTTTTCACAGCGACATTTGGACTTGTCATAGTAGGTGTGACTAATAAATAAACACTGGCTTGGTGCCATTAAAGTGTTCCAGTGAGCCATGATACTGAGACAGTAAGAGAGCATGCACAGTACCAGGACTCTGAAACTGAAGCAGCTAAATGGAATTTAGCCATCATTCATTTATGTTACTTTTAACACCTGTGCTTTTTCTACTGAGTCTGAAGTCTACTGAGAATTTTAATTAAAATTTAACCTTTGTTTAACCGGGAGTAAAAGACTAATTGAGATTAAAAATCTCTTTTTCAAGAGAGTCCTGGTCAAGACAGGCAGCAACACAAATAACACAGTTGCAGACATGAAACATACATAAAAAAAGAAAATACAGAATTATAAGATATTACAAACATTCTTCATCATTCACGATATCTACAGCCAGATCTCCCACAATTGCTGTAAATGCTCCCAAGGAGACCAGAACTGATTTCAAGACAAGGGTGCAGCATACTTAAACGCCCTTTTTCCCAGTTCAGTACAGACTTTGGGGACAGTAAGAAGAAACATGTCCCAAGAGCAAAGACAATATTTCCCATACTTTTTTGGAGAATGTAGACCCACAGGAAGCAGTCCAAGAACAGCCTTATAAAAAAGGTTGCCGTATACAAGGCCCTCCTGTCAAAATGTTTCAAATTAAATATATATATTTCAATATCGGAATCAACAACTAATGTCATGTACACTATATACAGTAGTTATAGTGTTGGGAAATGGTCTGGAGTATTGTATAGTATATATAATAACACATATGATAGTAAACACTATTCTGGTCTTCATCCACAGTTTGAGCAACAATAGCCTGACCCAGCTGGGGCTGTTGGATGTGGCCAGCACACTGTGTACCTGTGATAACGTCTCCGGCGTAGAAGTCAGGTGAGTCTGTGCAGTGTGGAATGAGTGATCAAAGGAACCAAAAAAGAAAGCAATTAAATGCATTGTTGTAAGACTGTATGAATTAGTGAAGTCTTCCTCCCTGTCTGTCTCTCCATGTGCTAATCCTTCTGATGCTGGCTGGTAGTTTGGGAGCAGACGAGAGGTGTCTCATCTGGTTTTCACAAGATGAAGGTTGTGAAAAAACTCTGAGGTAGGACCAGAATCACAAAAGTAACTAACATGTTATTGTGCAGAGGATTTCAGCCTGACAGCTGGAACAGCTGGTACAGTCTCGTGTTGGGGTGATGAGGATCCTTCATGATCCTACAGGCTCTGGTTTTGCCCTAGTTACAGTAGTGTGTTCAGCCGAAGGTGCTGCCTTGTCTTTCTCCCCAGAGTGTCTGTTTGTTCTGTCCATGTTAGATCCCCTGTGATGTGGACTCCCGGGTATTTAAAGGTGCTCATCCTATCCACAGTAGTCCCCTTAAATAAGTCCCATAGTGGCATAATTATATACAACAGGTCAACAGTTGTCCATGTTTGTCTGGAAAGGTAGCTTAAAGGTTTCAGTGCACATTGCATTCATGAGTTAGACAGCATATACCCTTGAAAAATCCTTGTGTTTTGAGTTATTCTTTGTTTTTTCTCTCCCTTCCCACCTTTTCTGCATCTCTGCCAGTGTCAGAGAGGGTAGTTTGGAATGGGACCATCTGGTCAGATTAGCAGAGATTGTGTCTGTCTGTCCCAGTCCAACCAAACTGAAGTAAGTACACCATCTTCAGACCTTTTAAAACTGTAGCTCTCATCATATGATAAGCCTTTCTACAACTTTTAAAGAGTTTTTTAAAAGAAGAAGAAGAATCGTATTTATTAAATAAGTTACATGAATGATCAAATATCTGAAACCTTATAGTCCCAGTTTTGGTGGCCTTAATTGCTTAACTTCTGTTGAAGGATAACATATTTTATGGAGAACATTGTGTGAACATTTGTTTATTCACATTCGTTGTCTTATGAAACCCTCTCAAAAACTAGTGGATAAATAAATAAAAATGCATGAGTGAATACGAAAACACAGCTAAATCTGCTTTTCCTTCCATTTTAAATAATGTTTTCAACTGACTGAAGGTTTTAAAGTTTAAAGTTTTTCTTGACACATTTTATGCGAGTACTGAACTTATTGAAACTGTACACTCAGTGTCTCAAGTTTTCCATGCAAGACCCCAATAGGACTACAACAGTGATTACTCTGTGGTTGGTCCACAGGTTCAAGAACAATCGGCTGCAGTCGGTCTGGATCGGAGACTTTGTGAGACTATTGAAGAGCAGTCAGAGAGGCTGCAGCGTCAGGTGAGAAGGAATACAGCAGATGTAGCCTAAAGGTGGAGCAACGTTAAAATGGCTTAACACATCTTTGTGTTTCTGTCTAAATAGCTGAAGGAGTTATTGTTGAACTGCTAGATTATATTGTTGAAATACTGAGCTGTATTACTTATTATTACTCTCTCCTTGTCAGTTTTGAGGAGTGTTGGCTCAGATCTGAGGAAGCGGTTAGTCTGGTGTGTCGCTGTCTGGACCTCAGTAGTAACATACACACCATCAGGTGAGACTTCCAAAAGCATGCAAGAAAACACACATTCTTTGCAGTGAACCACGTATTTACTTTCACTGTAGAAAATCCCACATCAAACTATATGTCTGTTGCTATGTGTATCAGTACTAACATCACACTTACTTTGCAGGGTTCACCACACCACGCTACAGCTGTCTTTAAAGAAGGCCACTGACCTGACTTCAGTCAGGTAATACATTTCAGCAAATGCATAATTCCCCTATATATCAAACTTTAACTTTATATAATCAAAGCATTCTGGGTTTTTGTTTTTCTGTGTTTTCAGTGATGACTCTGCAGCACCATCAGTGGCTACAGAGAAAATAGGGTACTTTTTCCCTTTAAAGGCATTGCAGAATTCAAGTGGTGCACAACTTTATCACAGATGCACTGTTTTACTCGTCATAATACCAACTTCATGTTTGCTTGCTGTGCAAAAAAATATTTAATATTCTTTCCCTTGAAAACAAATTTAGCAAAGCCCCGTAAGGATATCCCTACATGATGGTGAACATAGTTTTTGTAAATTGTGGTCCTGCAAAACAAAATACTTGCAGATGTTGTACTTTTGAAATGATCATAAATACTGACAGGAAACAAGATTATATTGTTTGTAATTAACTCACTCAATAACCCTGAAGACCAAAAGGATTTAGGGAATAGAAAAGAGCCAAACGTTATTTAAGTAGCTGATAACAGCAGGAAAAGAGATACCAGCATTTATCTTGCTGGAAGTTGTACCGGTCCTGCAGGGAGGTGTAAACTCTCCTCTCCTCTCCTCTTCTCTCCTCTCCTCCAGCGGTGTGGACTGTGCAGCAGAGGGGTACCAGCTTAAATCTATCCAGAGGTGTCCTTTACTGACAGAGCTACAGTTAGTACTCTCTATGTTATGTATGACTATAATATGCACAAGTTAGTCTGCAAGAGAGAGTTATTGTAAAAAAAAAAAAAGAAGGAAGAAACAAAGCCAATATATATATACTGTATCTTTTGTCATTATTCACAGTTTTTCCCACAACAGCCTGGGTATGGAGGGAACTGAGTCCCTCTGCTCTGTTCTGCCTTCGCTGCCAAATCTCACTTCTCTCAGGTTAGAGCTTTTTTTCACACTCTTACTAATGCCTGTTTGAAAGTTCTCCCCTTGAGAACATCTACTTTGATCTCTTGCAGTATTGGCTCCAAAGAACTGTGTGTGACTGTGGTGGAGAAGCTCTCAGAGGTCTTGCTGCAGGCTACAGCCCTACAGAGCTTAAAGTGAGCAACACAAACATTAATTCTACTTTTCTGGAGCCTTCTCATTTTATTTTATAGTTTGATTGACGTTAATAGCGCTCCTTCATTCTGACTATCATTGTCTATATGTACAGTACATTATAAGGGGGCAGCATTGTCAACATCTGCCTGTTTTTAAAGCTTTTATATTTTTCTTTTGTGTGTGTGTGTATGAACATCAGTATAACTTTCTTTAGAAGCTGTTTCTCTTTAATTATGGCCAGGCATCGAAGACTTTTATCAACTGTATTGACTTCTTTTCTGATTACAATATTCTGTTCTGGAAATACTTTGAGATACTTAAATAGCCAGCACAAACGTTTTTTTGTGTCACTTTCATGATTTGAAATGTAATTTTCCTTTTTCTTCATCTTCTCCCAGTCTGTCAGGTCATGTGATCAATGACACAGCTGCTCAAACTTTGACCAGAACGTTGCCCCGCCTACGATCACTCAAGTAAGTATTTAACATTCAGCACAGTGGTATTTCTTAAGAGGTGTCAATTATTTTCACGTGTACTTCTGTACTTGATCAATCGCCTCCTTTGTAAAGGAAATGAAGTGCTTAAAATGTGGAGCTAACATGTGGGATTGTATGAAATGTTTCATCTCGTACACTATATGAACATTAAACACTGTTTTCTGTCTTCTCTAGTCTGTCTCATTGTGTATGGTCGGCGGCTGGAGGGCTGCAGCTCATCAAAGCACTGGGAGAGTGTCTCAGACTGGAAGGCCTTCAGTAAGACACACACGCACACACACACGCATATGAGTGGACAAAAATGTCCGTAATACAATACAGGTAGAGTGGCTTCTATACTGTCTTAAACTTCTAAGTGTGTCTCGATGTGTGTGTGTGTGTGTGTGTGTGTGTGTTTTTGTTTGCACCCCAAGGCTGGACTCCTTGCAGCTGAATGAGGAAAGCAGGGTGTGTCTGACACAAACACTGAGGAATGTCAACTCTATATGCTGTCTCAAGTAAGAAACATAATCTGGTGTACTGTAGCAGTCCCATTAGAAATGTATGTACCCAACCTCATATAAGGGTCATTGACATAAGTTGTAACCGAAAACTATCAAGATAGCACATTATATTTAGTATTGAAGTATACATTGAAATCTAGTCTAGTAGAATGTGGCCTGTTTATAGCCAGTCATTATGTAGTTGTAAATATTTATTTAATGTATGGAGCTAAGCCTGCAAAGTTATTTCAGGCGGACGTTTTCACATTTACTGCTGCAGTCCCACTGGCCCTCTTTTACTCACATCCAGCGCCACTCTAATAATGCAGTCTATTTATGATGCCACGCATTCGCTGACACTGTCGCTGCCAAGAGTGCCGTTCCTCTGCTCGCATTGCAGCCACTGTTGCTGCAGCTCATCATACCGGCGTGTCACCAGCAAGACATGAAGCTCATCATAAAATGAGGGGGGCTTCTGATGCCACAATCAGCCCCCCTGCTCCCATTCCCGAAGGAGAAACGTATCATTCCCTGTTCTCTCATAGTGTTAGGCTGTAAAGTGTTGCTCACCGATGAGCTGCGAGGGCAGAACTCTGAAGCCAAATGTCAATGCTGTTTATATGTTATATAAATACATATCATATTTAAATGGGCATAAATCCTCCTCCCATGAGATGTCAATTAGGTCCTTAACATTTTTGTTACCATGTTTTGCCCTGGGAATCACCTATCAGATATCCACTCCTAGATTGGAACCAGTATAACAATTTCAGCATCCTATTACTTGGTTGAACAGTACATTTAACCCTTTGTTTGTGTAATGTGTGTGTGTGTGTGTGTGTTTTGCAGGCTAAATAAGATTGTGACAGAAATGGGGCCATCAGAAGCAAACAGTGTGCTGGATCTCCTCGCTGCCATGGAAGGGCTCAGACGGTTGGAGGAGATTGAGTGAGTTTGTTAACCCCCCATAAACATGTGTGATTAACCCTTTGAACTCTGGTGGTACACCAGAGGTCATTTCTTGGAGTATCTTCAGTGCTTCATATCCCTAAAATCTATACAACCTCAGCTAAAAGGTTAAGAAAGTCAATAAGTCATAATAATTGATAAAGGTATTAAAATTGTATCATTAATTTTAAAAAATCAAATTTTACTGAATAAAAACATAAAACATTGATCCAAAACTTTTCTGAATGCATAAACATAAACAAAACACTCTATAAGTTGTTTGAACTATGTACAGTACCAGTCAAAGGTTTGGACACACTTGAATGGGAAAGTGTGTCCAAACTTTTGACTGGTACTGTACACTTACAGAGACATGACTTTTCTCATGTCAAACAGCCTACAGGA